>CAIGRP010088052.1:3687-14431 GCA_903798385.1 Fraxinus cuspidata
TGAAAAAAATTCTAGACACAATGGTAAAAAAATTTTTCATTTTTATTGACAATTTTCATGCAAAACAAAGTCAAAAGAATGTTATTCGGTATAGTAATTTATTTTTCAAATTTTTTTTTTTTTTTGCAATTGGAACAAATTCTAGACCTAATGGTAGGAAAAATTATCACTTTAATGGACAATTTTCATAAAAAAGAAGCCAAACGGACACCAAACTTTCAAAATTTTGCATGAAAAATTATACCAATCAAATACAATTAATTACAATTCCCAATAAAATAATTTCTAGGCAATTCAATTGCCTGAAATTCATTTTCTTTCCACCCAACAAACAGACCCTTAGAATTGCCCAGAGTTTCAGACTTGCTGTCGCACATAATTAGCAACATTATCATACCCTAGGTAGACTTTGAAGGTTTTGATGCATGAAGTCCTGTTATAAAGAATTCCCAAAAAGATATTATGTACAACTCGTGCTGTTCTACAGTATTTAAGTTAGAAAATCAGCTGCAACATAATTGTGATATGTGGTTGTTAACACACGGTTTCTTAAATGGAAATGCGTTTCTCAAGTGGAAATGCGTTTCTCTTTGATATGATTTTGTCCACTCGGCTCCTTGGTATTGGTCATTCTCTTATCATTTGGACTTGTGTTTGTTGGGCTTTTACCAAACTGGGTGAACATCTTCTTGCGTTATTTACATTCTGCTGTGTGAGCTCTTGAGTATAATTGGGTGTTTATGCGTGGTATTTGGTTGCACTAATACCAACAATTATCCGTTTCATCATGTACTCTAAAAAAATTGGAAAATCCAACTAGGAGACATCTGACTAGAAAATCATTGAAAAGTCACACTTCTTAATAGTCGTATTAATTTGCTCAAGTTTGAATAGACGTTGGCTAAGAATAGAAACAGGGTCCATTGCCTACGTGGGATTGTAAAGTTGTGGAGTTCGCACGCGAATCGACCTTGTAATTTTGATTTAGTCCTAATTTTTCTTACATATTCCTTGTAAGTTCGATCAATCTCATACTTCAAAACCGATCTTTTTAGCTGTGGAGTGTGAATCCAATGCAACAGAATGATATTGAACATTATTGGTAATAAAATTACTTAGTTCAGTCTTTAATTAAGTCTGGATAAAATACGGTTGAATCATGATTGTAGACGAATAAACAAGACTAAAAATAATAATATATCCAACTGATAAAAATCTGTAGCAAAGACAAACAAAATAGTTAATGTTGACTAAGTCATCAAGAATACTTAATACCTATAATTCCATGACTAAGTCTATTGTGAAAATTTCTTGAATTATTATATAATATAAAATAACCACTAACGATGCAACGAAAATTAAATCTCAAATGATGGACGCTAAAAACTCTTCAAACAATGTGATAAATGGCTTTATTTGCAGTGAAAAATGACTTTATTCAATAAAATTTTTAAATAAAATTTTTGTTACAGTGTTATTTATATTATATAATTTTGATTTTGAGACTTACCATTTTGTTGGAAACTTAAAAAATATGTATGAAGTTCATATGTTTGTTAAGTATGATTTGTGTAATTTAAAGTTGAAACTATAAAAATAGTTTAGCTTTTGCATTTCAAAAACTTGAAAATTGTGTAATTAGTTAACTATAAGAATTGTTAAGTATATATAGTATTTTATAGTTTTAGATGTTTAGAATGTATTACTAAATGATTTTTTTTTAGAATGATTAGGTATTTAAAATAATAATAAAAATAAGTAAAGCATTTTTTTTTTTTTACGCCTATGCTCGTAAATGTTGAAATTTGATTTTCACACTTAGTCATAATTTACGCTTTTTAGAACAATGGTTTAATATCATATCAGTGCCCACTTAGACTGTTGTTTTAACACCAATAATGTTAAATAACATTATTCTACTAAAAAACTATGCAGTATACACACACAATATTTATGGTAGAATTCGGAAAGACAGTGCAAATCCAAAGAAGATACACCAATATTTTTGTGGTACTGTTACATTGATTAATCAATTCCAGGCTTTACTAAATGTACATCAAAAGTTACATACTTGCATTAATGTAACATTTAATGTAATATTTGATGTACAAGTAGAATAATTCATTCCGTAATTATATAATAACCAATGATTAATCTATTTGTACAATGTTAATTGACAACATTGTTGACAATAATGTAGGTGGCAAAAAACTGCAACTTTTGAGAAATTCTTCATATATATTTATATAAATTTATGTTTGGTATCGATTAAAATTTAAATTTTAATTTAAATCAAAGTTAACAATTAAATTTAATAACATATTTCATAGAATCCATAACTGTTTAACTTTTATCAAAATTTAATAAAAAATTGATTTTAATATTCACCAAATATGGGCAAAATCACAATAAATTTGAATTTTGATAACATGTTAATTTTAAAAATTCTCCGAGATCATACGTTAATCGAATTTACAAATTGCTTATGTTATCTCAAAACTTATTTCGAGAACTACATTATCGATATATCGAATAGTTCAAACAAATATAAAAAATAGTTAAAAATACGTTAAACGTAAGTATTAAAGAAAGACGTTTAACTCACTTTTTAAAAAAAAAAATTCAATTTTTTCATTAACATTTATTATTTTTGCGATACAAATTTCTTAATGTAATTTTCATCATTTTATTAGGAAATTTTATATGGAATATGACATCAAAATTTTTCAAAATTTTACATTCAAAAAAANAGACATCTAACTCGCATTTTAAAAAATAAAATTTATTATTTCATTAACATTTATTATTTTTGCAATACAAATTTCTCAATGTAATTTTCATCATTTTATTAGGAAATTTTATATGGAATATGACATCAAAATTTTTCAAAATTTTACATTCAAAAAAATCATATTCCATGTAAATTTTTTGATGCAAAATTACACAGGGTATGATTTTTTTAAACGTAAATTTTCGATTGTAAAATTTCTACCAACTTATTTGTAAATTCAATTGTGCCCCCCCTAACTTTAAACTTTTGCGTTCGCCTCTGATTGGAAAGATAAATTGTTTTTAAAAATGTCCAATGACAGCATCCCACGTGACATATTTTCAACAATGTTGTCAATCAACATTGTACACAAGCATGATTCAATAACTAATTAGAGTTCAATTTTTTATTCTAAAAAACGTAGCCCATATGTTTGGTTCAGCTAAAAAAATAAATATATTTTTTTAGTTAATGTTAATGATTAATTTTAATTATACATTTAATGGGATTCACGATTTTTCAACCATGCATTCAATCAATTATATTAAAATCTATTAAAAATTTAATTTTTACTTAACTAAACAAGGGTAAAGGAAAGTATGAATGGATCAAAATCTAATCCAATAGTCAATACCGTGTGCTAAAAATTAGTGGTCAAAATTTTGATATAATTTCAAAAAGAATATTGTCCACGCGCAGATTTTAGGAAAGTTCGATACCCTATATAAACCTTAATTCTCAAACAATTCACAAACCATTGCGAATTTCTTTCATCCGAATTCTCACTGTCTTCATTTCTGATTATTATGGCTATTGATTCTTCTCTCTCAACGCCACTCGGCCAGGCGTCTTGCGAGAGATTCGCAAAGGCTCTTCGATTTATTGAAGACATAACTTCAAATGTAGATCAGGTGCAAGAAAATGTTTTGGGTGAAATACTCGGCCAGAATGCGAGAACTGAGTGTCTTCAGAGGTTTAATCTTAATGACGCTCCAGACAAGGATGCGTTTAAGTCCAAGGTTCCGGTTGTCACGTACGAGGATCTTCTGCCAGACGTCCGACGTATTGCCAATGGCGATCTCTCTCCTTTCCTTTGCTCCCATCCCATTTCCGAATTCCTCACTAGGTCGAATGTAGTCTGTGATGGATGAGCTGAATTTATCAATCAAACTTGTGAAATTCAATAACCCACACAGATTCCAATTGAAATCCTTAACACCCTACACTTCAATTCCAAATTCAGATTACAATTTCAGAAAACAGAAATGAAGAGAGAGAGAGAGAGAGAGAGAGTTCAGAGACAGAATCCTCCAAATGATACTTTCACACCTTTTCCCTCTCTCACCTGACCTTATAACTGAAAATGAAATTGACTTGTTTGGGAAACAAGTTTTTTCAAAAAAACAAAAAAACACTTATTACAATTAATTTTCCACATCTAACGACGTTGTACAGAATTTGAATTTCAGTTGGTCGTTGAAGCTCCTTCTTCATTCTTCTTCCTTGCTCTGCACTTCTTTGTCCTTTTCTTCCCCAGTTCAACTGATTTTCCCTCTCTGTGCCTCCATCGTGACATCCCTCCCCCTTCGAAAGATCTTGTCCACAAGGTTGAAAAGTTGGCATTGTCACAAATGCAACCTCTTTCTCCCCAATTTTTTCTTAATAACGAGACATGAAAAACTGGATGGATCTGGGTGCAGGAGGTAATTCCAGTTTGTAAGCCATTGTCCCCAATCTCTGAATCACTTTATAGGGTCCATAGTACTTTACAGAAAGCTTCTTGTTGGTTCTTCTGGCCACATTTTGTTGTGCATAAGGGTGTAACTTCAAGTACACCTATTTGAAATTCCCTTTCACTCTTGTTCTTATCTGCATAGAACTTCATTCAAGCACTGGCCTTATTTAGATTCTCCTTCAGAATCTTGTCCATCTCATATCTTTCCTGCAATACATCCTCCACCGAAGTATTGGAGATCTATTGGTAGGGCCATAAGGCCAACTGAGGGGGTTCAAGACCATACAAAGCTTCAAAATGTATCATCTTAATGGCAGTGTACAGGGTGGTGTTATACCACCATTCAGCCAAACTGAGCCATTTACTCCACTGTCTAGGTTGCTTGTATACCATGCATCGTAGATACATTTCTAGACACTGGTTTAACTTTTCGATTTGTCCATCTGTTTGTGGGTGGTAAGCTAAACTTAGCTGTAATCTGACTCTCAGGTATTTAAACAACTCTTGCCAGAATTTGCTTGTGAACACTTTATTCCTGTTGGTGATGATACTCTGGGGCAAACCGTGCAAGTTATGGATGTTATCCAAGAATAATTTGGCAATAGTTGGGGCTGAGAAGGGGTGGGATAACAGTAGAAAATGTGCATATTTGATGAATATGTTCACTACCACCAAGATTACATTCTTACTCCTTGAGGTGGGCAAACCTTTAATAAAGTCCATGGAAATGTGACTCCAAGCATACTGTGGAGTTGGTAAGGGCTGCAATAATTCAGGGTAGGCTACATGTTCACCTTTGCATCTTTGGTAGGTGTCGCATTCCAAGACTTCCTTTTTGATGTCCTTGCTCATCCCTGGCCAAAAGAAATGTAAGAGTAAGGAATGTATGGCAGTTATCAACTTCTTCCTGATGTCACCACCTGAGCGAATGTAAACTCTGGTTTTGTACTTAAGTATCCCATTCAAGTAGTGGTAGTTCGGTTCTGAGTTTCTATCAAGTAGCAATGCTGTAATTTTAGACTAAGCCTCCCTATCTCCTTGGTAGCTGGTCATCACCTCCCTTATCCACACTGGTGTGACTTCTGTAATTGCTATGCATTCTGAACTCTTTTCTTCCCTTCTAGATAGAGCATCTGCTACCTGATTTTCCACCCTTTGTTTGTATTGTATCTCATAGCTGAGCCCCATAGCTTGGATAACCATTTTTGTTGTAGTGTGGGTAGTGACTCTTTACTCCAGCAGGTACTTGAGTGATTGGGGGTCTGTTTTAATTATGAAATGGTGGCCTTTAAGGTAATGTCTCCACTTACTTACTGTTGTAACTAATGCCAGTAGCTCATTTTCAAAAGTCGATAGGCCTAACTTCGTGTTGTTTATGCCCTTACTTAGATATGTTAATGGCCTCTGATTTTGCATTAAGACGGTCCGAATCCCTCCATTGCATGCATCTGTTTTAGTTATGAAAGGTAAAGAGAAGTCTAGTAATGCTAACACGGTTGTGATACTCATACCCTCTTTTAATTCCTGGAAAGCCAAATCAGCAGCCTCACTCCAAACAAAGTTGTCTTTCTTTAGTAATTCAGTCAAGGGTTTTGCCATGGCTCCATAGCCCTTTACAAACCTCCTGTAGTAACCAGTTAGGCCTAGAAATCCTCTTAATTGTTTGATGTTAGTTGGTTTAGGCCATTTCTGCATAGCTGCAATTTTGAATAGTCAGCTGCTATCCCCTCTGTCGAGATGATGTGTCCCAAGTACTCTATTTTGGACTGCTTAAAGGAACATGTATTCTCTTTCGCAAAAAAGCTGGTAGTGTTTGAAGAGCTCCAGTACCACAATGACATGTTAACAATGTGATTTCAAGTATTGGTTATAAATGAGTATGTCATCAAAAAATACCAAAACAAATTTCTTGAGGTGCTCTTTAAATACTTTATTTATCAAGCATTGGAAAGTTGTATGGGCATTGGTAAGCCCAAATGGCATTACCCTGAATTCATACAAGCCTTCATGTGTTTTAAAGGCTGTTTTATGGGTGTCTTTTTCAGCCATCCTAATATGGTGGTATCCAGCCCTTTAATCGATTTTTTAAAAACCATTTTGCTCCATTTAGTTCATCCAGTAATTTATCTATGATTGTCATAGGAAACTTATCCTTAATGGTGAGACTATTCAACTGTCTATAGTCTATGAAAAACCTCCATGTGCCATCCTTTTGTTTCACTAGCAGGACATGGGAAGCATAAGGGCTATTGCTTGCCCTTATGATTCCATTTTTCTTCAATTCCTTCACCATTCTTTCAATCTGTCCTTTTTGAACATAAGGACACCTGTATGGTCTAATTTTAAATGGTTGTGCACCCTCCTTCAATGGTATATGATGATCATTAAACCACGTGGATGGAAATCCCTCGGGTTCCAGGAAAACCATAGAAAATTGATTTACCACTGCCTTAAGTTCAGCTGGCATGGGTTCCTGTTCTTTCTCAGCGATGACAGAGATCTGAGCTATTATACCATAAGGTTGCTTCTTGAATTCACTCTTCTTCCCCGTACTAATCATCATTTAGAATTCTTCTCTGATCAATTCATTCTGAAGTTTAATTTCTATACCCTCATGGTTAAAGGTTATACTTCCTTTAACAAAATCAAACAACACGGGGCTAAATTGGCTTAGCCAGTCCACTCCAAGTACCATATCACTCCCTTCCAATTTGAGCACCCTTAGCTGGAACTAAAATTCCAGATTCTGCGTCCTCCATACCAGTAGATTACACACAACTTTACTAACCAATCTCCATCCCTGCCATAGTTACTGAAGTGGGTTTTGCTTGCTGCATCTTACAGTTGATAGCCTGAGCCAGTTGTTCTTCTATGAAACTGTGGGTGCTCCCACTATCAATTAATATAGACACCTTCCCCTTTTTTAATCATCCCAGGAAGTTGGATTGTCTTTACCATAGGACTGCCTACCAATGCATAGATGGATATCTGCATTACTTCGTCCAACACCTCCTTACCCATCAATTCTTCAACCTTATCTAGTAGTTCCTTTGCCTCCCCGTCATCTTCATCGTCCACTAGTATAAAATTGAGCATCTTATTCTTGCATACATGCCCTTTAGTATACTTTTCATCACAGTTGTAACACAATCCCAGCTCCCTTTTGGCCTGAAAATCTGTATGGGTGATAGCTTTAAATTTGAGAGGGTTGTTGGAGTTTTTGGAAGGAGGTTCTGAATAGGTGTTAGGCTTATTTGTGGCTTCATTTAGCTTGGGATTAGGATTTTGGAATGATCCATTTATAGTAGGGGTGTGGTTTGAAGGTTTTGGGTCCTTTGTTTAAGGCTGCTATGGTATTTTCCTGTAAGAGGGCGATCTCAAAGCTTTGGCAAGGGTGGAAGGTTGAATCATTTTCACCATGGACTTGATCTTATCTTTCATACCACTCGTGAAAATCGAAATGTAATACGTCTTGGGTAGGTGGGGTAAGGATACCATTACCTGGGATTTCAGCTCCTCAAATTGTTCCTGATATTCCATGGCAGTCCCATTATGCTTTAATTTATTGAAGACTTCTACTACTTCTTCCGTTGTATTCTCAGCACATCTCCTGTAAATCTCCTTCACAAACGCATCCCAATTAGCAGTTGGGTGGCTGGAGATGAAGCCATAAAACCAAATGTCAGCCTTACCTTTTAGATACATCTCTACGATTCCCACTTTCAACTCATCCCCTACCTGATGAAATTGAAAATACTTGTTTGCCTTCCTCAACCATTCACTTGGCCCTTCTCCACTAAGGAAAATCTATCTTTGGTAATTTGGCAGCCATCCTGATCTCCCTACTTCTATGGGAATTACCAAAATTGAATTTCATTTCCCTTAAGGCTGTTCCCGCTGGTTAGAGATGATGACCCATATCCTTCAACTTGTTTATCCTTGTAATCAATCTTATTACCAGTCAACTGAGCGAACATTAGCACCATTGATTCCTGAGTAGCCTTCATTTCACCCATCAACTGTTCCATTCGATCCTGTCTAGTACACACGGTCTGCAGCCTTTGGTCACTGGTTTTAAAAACCACTCCCAAATATGTTATTTCCTTGTCCAACCTCTTAAGGTGTTCTTCGTTTGATTTACTCCGGGTTTTCGCCATTCCCAGATTTGTTGCCGCTCTAATACCAATTTGTGATAGATGAGCTGAATTTATCAATCAAACTTGTAAAATTCAATAAACCGACAGATTTCAATTGAAATCCTTAACACCCAACACTTCAATTCCAAATTCATATTATGATTTCAGAAAATAGAAAAACATAAATGAAGAGAGAGAGAGAGAGAGAGAATCCTCCAAATGATACTTTCACACCATTTCCCTCTCTCACCCAACTGAAAATGAAATTGACTTGTTTAGGAAACACGTTTTTACAAAAAACACTTAAAACATATTACAATTAATTCTCCACATCTAACGACGTCGTACAAAATTTGAATTTCAGTCGGTCGTTGAAGCTCCTCCTTCATTCTTCTTTGCTCTTGCACTTCTCTATCATTTTCTTCCCCAGTTCAGCTGATTTTCCCTCTCTGTGCCTCCATCATGACATAGTCATACATATGTACAGAAAAGACACATTTTTGCATGGTTATATGTCCTTATGTGTATACTTATGATTAGATCATGTTTGGCCTGAACTACTTTCAAATAGAATAATGCCCCGTGTACAGCACAATTTTTCACAGTGGCCTTACAGGCTCCTAACAAAGGGGCAGGCCCCACGTGTATTTAAAAATAAATAAAAAATATCGCGCGAGCCCCACCTGTGTCTTGCCTGGCGGGACCTGTGAACCAGGTTCCTGTACTTCAAGCATGATTCTTTTAAATACAACTCCATGGTATAAGATGCAAAATTTTAGTTTCTTCTTTTTTTATTTTTGTTTGGCATATTCTACAATCCAACTTACCAAATAAAACATTAGGGTTTGGAAGTTTAGTGTGACGTGTTATATGTATTTGCAGTTCAGGGACATCCGCAGGGGAAAGAAAGCTCATGCCGACAATTGCGAAAGAGATGGAACACAGACATAATTTATACAGCCTTCTCATGCCAGTGATGCACCTGTGAGTATTTAAACACTCCTTGCCAACTTATAATTAATTAATTTTTTTTTATCAAATTATGAATTAAAAACTATTATCTATGATCAACAGTTATGTGCCAGGACTAGACAAAGGGAAAGGACTATACTTTTTATTTGTGAAGGCTGAAACCAAGACTCTAGGTGGGCTACTTGCACGTCCAGTCCTTACCAGTTATTACAATACAGACCAATTCAAGTACAGTCCTTACCAGTTATTACAATGTTTATACAAGCCCTAATGAAGCCATTCTTTGTTCTGATCCCTACGAAAGCATGTATATACAAATTCTATGTGGCCTCCTAATGCGGGAAGAGGTCCTCCGGGTTGGGGCGGTGTTTGCATCCGGCCTCCTCCGTGCCATCCGATCCTCCAGCTCAACTGGAAACAACTCTCCGATGACATCTCGTCCGGAACATTAAACCCAAAAATCACTGACCCTTCTCAAACTGAACGCATGTCCAAAATTCTTGAACCTAACTTGGAACTTGCTCAGTTCATCAAGAAAGAATACCAATTTCAAGAGGTGCTTCTATCAGTCAGTACAAGGTTCCAAGGTGCGTCAATTTGACTTCCATTGTGGAGCTGCTCGATGCACGTATTGTCTCAGTCCATTTTAGCCCAGATGCACCGAACTGGACCCCAACACGCTGCTGTTGATGGTGGCTATGGAACGGAATAAAAATTGCACAAAGTTTTGGTGCTAAGAAGGTTTTCGCTATGTCAGAAAATGAAAAATATAAAGATGGCATGTTGATGAAATTATTTATATAGATAATTAAATACAACTAAAATAACATTGTGCCAAATACATTTTTAGGTAAAAAACTGAAAAGTACTTTCCTTTGATTTTTACTTATATCTGAGTTACACTTTATGAAAATTGTGTACTTTTCAATCTTGTAAACCCTAAACCTAATTCCCACCTTAAAGTCCTAGCACAACCACCCGCCACCACCATAACCTTGACATGGAGGCATACCTCGCGGCTCGCGCTAACCCCATCGAAAGCGAGATTTGACTTTTTGTTTTACATTTTGAAATGAAAAACTGATGGCCATCATCAGGGGCGAATCCAGCATTTTCGTTCAGCTAGGGCGG
>CAIGRP010088058.1:0-23491 GCA_903798385.1 Fraxinus cuspidata
TGAGGTGAGGCCCGTGACTGCTTCCATGATTACTAGTCCGGCGGACGGTCGGTGAAAGAACCGTGAGGACTGAGGCTGAGCCGCCGAGGTTCACTGAGGCAGTGAGGCGTGATTGCGTGAAGGCGTGAAGTAGGGACGGAGCAGCAGCAGCTCCAACCGACCAACCGCATGGACCAAATGGTGAAACTCCTCAAGGCACAGCCACACAATGGCACAAGGCAGGGCTCTGGCAACCGTGCTGAAGCCTGAAGAAGAAGGAATCGACAGACGGGCGAGTCGGGCGACGACGGTTTTGGACCTTTGGTTTTGGAATGGATTGGAAATGAAAATGTGAAGGTTTTGGACCTTTTGGTTTAATTTGGAATGAATTGGGTTTTCAAATTTTAATTGGGCTATTTTCTACTGGGCTTGAACAGTGGGCTACACACATTAACCTATGTTTTTATTCCATCCGGGCTTGGACTACACTGGGCTACAGCCCAGTGCAGCCCACCCCTGGCTCCGCCCGTGTTTCTAAGTTATGGAGTAGATGCTTAGGTTGTATCTTTGCATCGGTTAGTTGTCGTCAAAACACTTTTGCGATGGATTTAATTGTTAGTTAATGCCTAAATCCACGTTGTAGCAGACGAGTTTTGATATATTTTTTTTTGCACATATCTATATCCTTATCAAACCTGTTTATATCTACTGTACTATTTTCAAGTGAATACAATAATATATCATTCCTGTATCAACTATCCAATTGCTATCCCTAGAAAAGCTACGGTTGTATTTTAGTTTTTATTTTGAAATACCCAAAGAAGGCATAGATCTCCACCACGTCAAAAATGTAGTTGAGTTAGAAAAGAAAATTTTGTGAATAAATAATAGTTAATATTAATATTATTTCATTATAATAGATGTATATTAATAACTTTTGAGAAATATAGAATTCATATAACCAGATTTAAACTCAATGCCTTCTAAATCTTGTGATCCACCTCAAAGTTAAGATCCTGTAATTTGCTAAAGTTATCATTGACAACCTTTGCCATTGTTCGACTATACCCAAAGTTTGATGAGTGGAATGTCAATTTGCTATCTATTTATTTGAACATACCCGCATTTTGATGAAATGTGACGCCTAAAAATCATTATGATTGCACTATATTAAAGAAAAAAGCAGAAAACCTTGATTCTTAACATATTCAAGCGATCATATTAAACATATCGATTTGATGGACATGACAACCTCGAATTGTTGAATAATATAATGTTAGGTATTTGTCTTCTCATTAAATTAAGTTGGAGTTCTTTTCGTTTTTCATTTTTATATACTAAGGTACTATAAAAGAAACTAGTCGGCTAATGAGTTTGTTAACCTAATTTATGGTATCCTCTGTGAGATTAAAGTAAAGCCTAAACTTATCCAGAAAATCTTGGCCATTTATAAGGTCAAATCAGTTGCCCTAAACTTGCAAGTAGTTGGACAGATTTAAATCTTCTTGATTGGTTCACATGTATATTGACTGAGTTTTTTTCTATTCATTTCATTATTTCCTTATATAAAGATATATTGTATAACTATAATACCTACACATAAAAATGATAATTTTAGTATAACATATCGTGTTAAACATTGGATCAAGATTGAGTAGTTTATACGACAAGTGTTCACCTAAATTCTCAAACAAGAATTCTTCTCACTTATATCCTTTTAATGTTAACCTTGATGTACTATTTTATCTTGTATTATGTTAGACTGAAATATAACACGTAGAATTATACCACTTGTACATCAATTGTATACATTTATGTTGACACGATGTAATGTCAAATAATAAATGGATGAAAAACAGTTTTCTTTTAAAATTGATAAATGAGATAATTACACTCCGCATGATGTAAACAAAGGTATAGTGCACAAGCATGATTGTAACACATATCATGGATTAATCATGTTGACATTAAATACATAATAAGAAGTTACCAAATTAACTTGATTTTTGTCTGTATTTTACATAATTGGCATATTTAGGCCATTTGGCTAGATTTTTGAAAAGTCAAAATTGTTTTTAAATATGTTTAAATAATTTCTAAAAGTGTTTTATCACATTAAAAGAGCTTTTAAATGAAGATGTTTTAAGATAACTTTTTCAAAAAAAAAAAACTCTTTTATAAAAAGTAAAAGCCTTCTCCGAAGAATCTCTATCGTGCTCTAAAAATTAATAAAAAAAAACATACATACTTACATTGCAATCTTTTGATGGGTCAGTTAAACCCTAATGTATTGGGGTGATGGTTTTGTTGTATGACAACATCAATCACTTGCAACAACTGCATTACCCCTAAAACGTGGCCCATCGCCTTTACATTCTATGTTAAAAAAATGATTTTTTTTTTATTTTTTTATTTTTTTTGGGCGAATGATAAAGATGTATAGCAAAATAATATTATTTTGCAATTTCACTAATTCTTCTTTTTCAAATTTAGTATTTTTGCCTTCAGTTTTCCATGGTTCTTATGGAGAATTCAATTTTATTAATTTTTTTGTGTTTCAATTTGTTACCCTCGATTCGTAGATACATCTTTTCAATAAAATGAATTAGTTTCTAATTATAATATTGTACAAACTCATCAGCATTCAAAAACAAAGAAAAGAAAACCCAATATAGCATTATTGCGATAGAACTAAAATAACACTTCCGTAGACAAACTGTCGAGAAAAAATTACTTTTAAGCACAATCAAATATCTTCTATTTATTCTCCAATTATTTTTCTCATCATAAATCCCAAATGTTATTTTCTTTTAACAAAATCCCAAATGATAATTGAACGTTTAATTACTTCTAGTTTGTCAACTAAAAAATTTAAAAAAAAATAAAAAGGCCTTCAATGGAATAAATTAATAATACAAAAGAAAGAACTGATCACCTGTGGGATTGTCTATATAAAACCTCTCAATTGCCATTTAAGAACTGAAAGTGAAAACGTGTGAAAATGGAGAATGGAAAGAGTCTGGGAGAGTATAGCGACGGAGTAGACGCCGCGTATCGGCCGCTGCCACCACTCTACTTGGCTTTCATGGTCATTTGGTTCTTCTCTGCATTTTCTTGGGCCTTCAATACCTACAATTATCGCCATCTTCAGGTCAATTATTTCTTTTTTTTCTCGAATTTAATTTAATTTAGTTTATTTCTAGCTGCTGATAATGTGTGAGAATATAGGATAAAAATGTTTGAAATAAAAATAAATTCAGTTTAATGGGATTCAGCTAAATTGCTAAAGGTCCAATTTTTTCAGTTCCTTTTATTGAGTTCTTGATTTTTTTTATTTTTTTTAATTTTGCGGGATTTATTAATTTTGTTGTGTTTCTCGAATTTTCTCTGTTTAGAGCATCCATAAATGATGTTTATAATCGATAATCAGTTTTTGACTTTTTTTTTAATTATTATTATTATTCAATCTAGTGGGATTTTATGCTTCTGATTAATGTTTTATTGCTAATAATATTTTTCATTGTTGTTAATTTATTATTCTTCTGTGATTGTTCTTTATATGTACTAGAACAGACAAATAGATTGCAGTGGGCGCTTGCCTCTGTTCCATTGATTAAAGCCTTGCAACACGCTTTATCTTTCCTTTTCTGGTACGCGTTTATACTTGAAACTAAGTGACTTTGGGTGCTAATATTGTACAAATTTTGTTACGATTGTTTAATATGCTGTTTATTTGTTCATGTTTTGCCTCAGGAATTCATGTTTTTATACGCATGTATGCTCATTATGGATGTCTTTTGGAGCCTATGTTATTGGAGTGCTATTTCAGACAATTACTTTTGTATCTTTCATGCTTATTTCTAATGGCTATTGCATCACCTGCGAACGCCTTTCAGTGTCTGAGCGGCGAACCACAGCTGCTCTTGGGTGTATCTTTTACCTGACTCTAGTTGGTTACAGAGCTTCTATTCCTTACTTCTTTGTGAGTTTCCTCATTAGTTCACTTATATTTAGGGCAATAAAAGCGTTGTAGGTCACTTAAAACTTTTAGCTAAGTTCCATTTTATTTGCCGAAATTTTTACTTTCTGTTCGAGTTACATACCAAGTTGAATTCTGTTTGTAAAACTAAGGAATTATCCAACATGATGTACAGAATATACAGCTTGGGAATCTGCCACATAGGGAAACTCATTAATTTTAATATCAAAAGCTAATTTGTGATGTAATTGAAACAGAGGTGAAAGTTGGGCGATCAAGTTGAACTTAGTTGAAAGTTGAATGACTAATAATATTTTAACCCCTTATTTTTATGTTCAAACTATGCATGATGGTGATAAAATGTTAAATTGGGTGGAAATACCACTTTATTCTTATCCTAACTTAACATTGAGTATTATGCTTTCTGTAAAACAGGTACTGCTGCTGCTCAACTATTTTATATTTTTCTACATGATATTCCATCATGTATCTCAGAACTTAATAGTTTTGCGGGAACAGTTGAACTTTATAGAAGACGAGGATGTCCATGAGATGCATGATGCAGTTTATACAAAATACATCATGTTCAAGTAAGCATATTCACATTCTGTTGAAACATATCGTCGAAGGTGCTGCTTAAAAGTAGAAATATTTATTTATTTTATATTTTGACTTTAACAAGCCCTCAAAGGCTTAAGACGTGGGATTTTCATAAATGGATGGCATCGAGACTTGAAATCATGACATTTATCTTTGATACCTTTTTTAATCATCTCTCGTGAAAGCTTTAGTTAAACAGTAGAAAAAAAATTATTTAGAATTTACATTGACAGACTTTTATCCCTTAAGTTCCTGTTAGGCGACTTGCTTTATCACTCATAATTTTCCATCCATTAGTAGATTTGATTTCCGAAAAAGAAAAGATCTAATGAGAAAAAAATGCTGACCAGGGTTTCATTCTTTACATTTTCCAGAAAATTTCAAGGAGCAATGCACATTGTGGCTGTGGCAGAACTTGCGGTATGAACCATCTTTTGTTGACATATTCTTCATACAAAAATAGGAATTTCTAAAGATTTATCCATGCAGTAATTGAGCATTTCGTTGTTCAGATTTTCATTAACATGGATACATCATTGGAAAATTACTGGATTCGGTTGTTGGTTCGAGAATGGGCACAATTTTGCATCTTTCTGTACATAGGGTATGTAAGAATTAATATGGGTTTTCCGAACAAAATTCGTATTCTCCAGCAGTCTAACATGATTGAACCCTATTTATGACAGATGGACTTTCAGGTCACAACAGTTGACACCTCGTTTCTCTGTTATGCCTACTTTGAAGTCTAAAGTAGAAATAATGGTGCCTCCAATTTACAGCATTGTAAGTGAAAAAGATTTGACCTGAGTACTTACATGTATTCCATTAATTATTCTTTTTGCTTTGTATACATTTCAATAATCTTTGTGACATTAAGTTCTCTCATTTTTTTTGTGCCAACTATTAGTACTGAAAAAATGTCCCAAAAAACAGAGAAATTCTTGATATTACTTGAAATGAAGTAGTAATATACTTGTATCGTATTTTATCTATATATGTGTGTGTGTGTTGGAATGATCGTTACAGAGCTGGAGCTTCAGAAAGTGGAGTTTTCATTTACTAAATTCTACCACTTGTCGAGACATTTAACCAAATCAAAATCGTGGAGCGCTTGATTAGACATTTAGTTGTTAAATACTACTTATAATTTGCAATGATTAATGCTTCTTTTATACATAGTTTGCAGGATTTTATAAAGTTAAATGAGCATGTCTGGCTGTGTTTAAAAGTAAATTAGAATAATTCTAAGTTACTTATTTTACCAAACATGGTTTTCTAAGTTACTTTTTTAAGTAACAACTAAAACATGTGTTTGGTGCAGCTTAAAATTGAGACTAAATATGTGTCATTTTTATTGCAGGAAATGGATGCAGAAACTTTTAAAGATTTAAGTAGTCATGAATGGCACATTGGTGTAGTAAGTGACTCTTATTCGATATTTAACAAATCCCAAGTTGCAGTTTGTGTAGCCCCCGTATTTTCACAAAAAAAGTTCAATAATGTTAAGCCATCGTTGTTTGGTTCTTACTAAAATTTACTTTGGTTTCTTATAGCCAACGTTGCCCTGTAAAGGAAGCTTAACGGATTCAGTCCTAGTCGTAATTCAGCACCCCCGTGATACAGGCCATCGACCAACTCTGACTAACTGAGTCCTCCTGTGAAGACTATTAAAACCCCTGGTGGCAATTCAGATTCACTAACAGACTGGCACGAATGAAGAAATAAATTCACTTGGCGTAAGATGGGTCTTACTCGATTTTCAGCATTGAAATATGACTGCTATTCTTTTGAGACGCGGGTTTATGATTTTCTTGTTAATAAACCTCAAAGAATGAATTTTTAAGACAGAATGTTGAATTATACTTATTGGGTTGAAACCTGAAGCCCGTATGTACATTGAATTTTTACTAATGGAAATTGTACATTCTTCTTTAATTATGTTATCTGCTTTGCATCCTTAGTTTTACTTCCTAGACATAGGCATGCTGCATTCTGTCATTCTAGTTCTGTCCTCTTTTTTCCCCATTCATGATATTGGTTGATGATGGCGAAGACTTTTACCGTTCATGTCCAAGTAGTTGAATTAGAAAATCGAAGACGTGCTAAACTTCTGTTCGAGTCGTCAAACTTGTGCACTCATCGGGAATGACCATCACATGAAGTATGAGATTAGATGTTTATTACATTTTTCTTTCTTTCTAATGAATAGCTTTCTCATCTTCAATTTGGTGCAATCGGTCAACTAAACTACATTTTCTTGTGTATCACTCATCTTAAATTAGTGCAATTAGGTCACTCAACATGATTTGTTTGCCAGCTACTTTGTCCACTATTGTCAATTTAACTAGCGTGATATGTTGATATAGACGTTAAAACTGATAGATGACTGATCGTGGCAAATAGTGATTATAATTATAGCTTATTTAAACATTAAAACTAAGGGTAGTAAAAATCAAATAATGATTGTGATTCAACTTGGCAAATTCCTCACAATAATGCTCAGCTTTGTTGGATAATAATTGTGTATTTTGTTCAATTTAGGGTACATATAGAATGGAAATCCTCTTAGGATGGTCAAATTGTTCTAAAAATTGAGGTTAATACAATCAAATAAAAGTAAAGGACCAAAAGGTTATTACCCTTAACATTGAGGACCACGCTACGATTTCTCCAAAGCAATATGAACATGAACGACGTAGCTCGTAGCTAATGCCCACAGACCAACTCCACGACGAATCCGAATCCCTAATTCCCAATTTATTCAAACGATGCACTATTTTCATGTAAGATCCATCTGTGTTACTATATATTAAAATGCGATATGAATTTACAGTTGATAGATTTCTGAAGTAACAGTTCAAGAAAGTGACAACGAAAAAGAAAACAGTAATCAAAATCTGACAAATGAGTGCAGGTAAATGTTTTTCGGTTTATCTTGTTAGGGTTATGTTTTATTATCTTCTCTTCGCGTGAAATTTCATTTTTAACATAATAATATTTCCTGTGCAAATGTAAAAAATCATCAGTTCGTTTATTAATGTCCATATATTCAATCCAATGTTATGATGGAAAGATTGTTCTTTTGTATCTTGTTTGAATCTTAATTATAATTAAGAATATTGATGTCGAATTATTGGTTGTCTTGTTTGAATCTTAACAAATTATGCTGGTATTCTCATAGTTAAAGTTCATTGTCAAGTTGATCATGTAGAGATCAAATTTGAAAAATAAAACAACTTTTCTGTGCAGATTAGCTTTAAAAATTCAGGTACAATGAGCCTGGAGCTCCTTTCTTCCTCCTTTTTCCTTCATTTATTTGATTTGGACTCTCGGGTTCATCTCTCCATGGGCCATAAGTTTCATATAGTAGAAAGATTGTCTTAGCCTGCGGGTTTAGATTTACTCGATCAATGTGCAAGTATACAAGATTCTCTTCTTGTACATCTTTCTTGTTTGTGCGTTACAATATTATTTCCTGCTGAATTTGAAGGGGGAGCATTTGGTGGAAATAGAGGATTGAGCCCAGTACCACCAGAAAAAGGAGTATTCCCTCTAGACCACATGCATCTCTGTGACCAGGTATGATAGCCATGAAAGTAGTGCTAGAAATGTTCTTGGTGGATGCAGGACGGGACCCCATTGTTCACATCAGTCTGTGGGGTGGGGTGGGATCCAATTGAACTGTGAAGCACATTGCACCAAGAAAGACTAGATGATTGACTTGTTTTTGACAAGATTTAGGATATTAGTTTTGTGAATATTTTATGTCAAGTTTACTTAGTGTTTTGTTGGTTGTTTTAGGAGAAGAAAGACTATATCAATTGTTTAAAATCTGCTGGCCATAAATCTGAAAATTGTAGACACTTGTCTAAAAAGTACCTCGAATGCCGAATGGAAAGGTAAGTTCCCTTCATTTTACTTTGACATATTTTGATGTTTTTTATTCCCTTCTGGCTTTATCCATAACTTAGTAACATATCTTACTTATCGTTTGTTTTTGTAATTATTCATTTTTAATGACATCTCGTTATTTTTTGCGGCTGCTAAGCAATAATGTAACTTCAGTTATTTGAGAAAATGATATAACCCTTCAAGTTAGTGTTCTAAATCACAATGCGACTCATTATTAGGATTTTTCTGTCTTCTTGAATTCATACCACCGTTTAATTGTAAGAGCTGATTTATGGTCTAAGGCAAGTTTTCGTGGGGGCGTTTGCAGGAACTTGATGGCAAAGCAAGACATGTCAGAACTTGGATTTGCAAGGGAAGCCGATGTAGAGGAAAGTAAAAATGAAGGATAGATAAATGAAGAAAGTTAGTATTGACTTCACACACTAAACAGTTGCTGAATGATGAAATAAATATTGGTTGTATTATTTTTGGATCAAATAATGATAGCCCAATTTGTGCATGAGGTGTGTTTGCGTGTGAGAGTGCGGTAATTCATGTTTGGCTTAGCTTAAAAGTGAAAAAAATGAAGAAAGCCAAAACTGGCTTCATTTTTTGTTTTTTTAGGGCAGTAGCGAGAGTGATACTATCTAAAAAAGCTTGCTTCTACATATGAAGCAAAGCCAAACATGAATTGTGGAAAAAGTAATCATACCATGAATATATTGCGAAATAAATACAAAGTGTCCTTCTGACTATTTGTTACATGATCATATACAATTTAGATGGTTTACCCTCTCCATTTTTATTCATAGTCGGTCTCGAATCAATGCAAAAAAGGTTGCAATAGATTGACATCATGTAGTTGGCCTTACTCCTTAGCCCACTCTGTACCCCCTCTACGTGGGATGACAAATTGGGGTTGGTGGAAGGTGGAGTTTCTTTCTTAGTTATTTTTAATCGATAATCACGATATAATTAATCAAATTGACTTCTAACGACAACTTGAAAACCGTTCAATGAGATCCTAGGTGTTATACTTGTTCCAACGACTTATTTGGGGACAAACATATCGATAAAAATACATTTATACAATGACAAATTGGGGTTGGTGGAAGGTGGAGTTTCTTTCTTAGTTATTTTTAATCGATAATCACGATATAATTAATCAAATTGACTTCTAACGACAACTTGAAAACCGTTCAATGATCCTAGGTGTTGTACTTGTTCCAACGACTTATTTGGGGACAAACATATCGATAAAAATACATTTATACAATGATAACATATGATACGATATAATAATATGCCATTAAATAATGCACAAATTTTGGTTCAAGTCCCCATCCATTTGAGAGGTCTACTTCTGATCTCTTCAAAAGCTAGGCATTCTATTAGCCTTCATGCTCTCAGGATTCTGCTAAGGAAGTGGTGTTGAGTTGTAACAGATTATGATTTCGAGGGTCATGCATTACGAAAAGGCATTCGATAGATTATCATATAAACAGACTTTAATTAATAAAAAAAATATGGAAACTATGAATATGTAAGTAAGGTGTTGGAATGGCTCAGCTGGTTAGAGCGTGTGGCCTTTAACCACAAGGTCGAAAGTTCAAGCCCTTCCTCTAGCGACTTTTAATAATTTTTCATTTGGGACTGGTGGATTAGAATTTCAACTATTTGCATTTTGTTGTTGGGCTAATAATGGATGGGCCTGAGCTAGGTTCTGCTTGAGAGATGGGTCCAATAATTAACCAGTTCTTGGTCTTGAAAATCCAACAAGAAATATCATTAAGCTTAAAAAGTTTTGTATATTTTAAAATAAATTCTTTATTGACCGAAGTTGAAATTAAGCAACTTGCATATTTTTGCGTAAAGTCTACTTCCAAAATAAGTACCATTTCATCTTTTTCACTTGAAAGTAACATTTATATCTACAATTTAGCCTTTATTTGGTTTCCACTGTGTGTTGTGTTGAACTATTACTACCAAAAAATTATTAAACTGTAAAATATTTGAAGGAATAAACCATTTTACTATCTAGACTTGACCCTGTTTACCTCATAGTTTATGTAGTTAGCAAATGCTTAAAAATGTCACGTGTGTTACCTTGGGTAACGTCGAAAAAATAAAGCATTCAAAAAAGGAGACTATTTCTTCCACGTATTCATTTGACAAATAATCAGACAATCTAATTTCGGCTACCACCCCTTTTCTCCAGTAAACGAGCTCGGATATTCGGCAAAAGAAAGTTCATGTAGTTTCTAGTACTCTCGAAGTATGAAACTCAATCTATTTCTATTTCTGGATACTCAATATTTTATATGCATGTCAATTAAATAGTGACCGGGGATTACTAGAAATTTTTCCAATATGAAAGACCCAAACAATTTGATATAGTTCCAAGTGTCAACTAACAGGTTTTATCTGTTGATTCTACTGGTGGAATTGCAAAAGCAAGTCTTCAACTAAAAACAAAACATTTTATCCTCAAGAGAGACACTTTTTTCTTTTCCCATGTCCTCCTCTTTGATAAACATCAATTCTATTCCATTCTTGTCAAACAGGTGACCACAGTATATCAGTTCAAAACAGGAATTTCTCTTCTTAATTAGTACTTGTTTAACCATGGTTTGCCTACTGGAATTCTTGTTTCAGTGCAAGAATTCTTCGGTCGAATCTTATTTGATTTCGATCTTGATAGTCATTGGCATCCTTGTGGCTCTCCGTCTGCTGTGTCATTGGATCCGGCGGCTGCTGAAAAATGATGAGTCTCATAGCGATCAGGGCTCGAGTGAAGGGGTTGAGATGGAGCCCCAAATTCCACGAGGCCTATTTTCACATGATTCGAGATATATATCATAACTCGAACATCCATTTTAAAGTGCAGAAAGACAGATATCAAGAATATTACCAGATGACCTTGTATATTTTTGCCTAATAGGAGGAGCCCTTCTGCCAAGCGACTAAAGAAAGTTTCACTTATATCTTGTTTACCATCTGTCAAAAATTGTTGTAAGTTCTTCTTTCCAATAAAGAATTATTATATGAAATCTCATGTTCTTTTATCGTTTTTTTGCACTGTAATTTGCCGTATCATTCGTTCATTTTTGACTAATGACGACGACGACGAAATTCGATTAGTGAGTTTTATAAATGAATGATTGTTTTCTTTACATAAAGTACTAAACCAGTCACTTCATGTTTGAACATTTCTAATGCTCGATATTATCGGCCTCCGTTGGGCAAATTTATATATAGTTTATAGAGGAATAGTAGTTGGCTGCCAAACGGATGCTAAGGGTTTGCAATCAAGCACTAACATAAAGTCACGTAATTATGAATCTGTTACATCTTGTTTTTGAGTTATCTTTTTCTTACTTTCATGCAAGAAAAGAGAAAAGTGAATGAATATGCCAGGTAATTACACCTCTCTTTAAGGTAGTGCTGCACATAGCAAGTACTCGACTACAAGTTGCAGTCGAGACTTAGAATTTAAAACTTTTATGTTAGTATACAACATCAGCTTAAGTTTTAGCAAGAAATTTACTAATTTATATTTAAATCTTCAATAAGATTCGACAAATCTTGATCATACCCTCAAGGCAGCTCAAAATACTTGCGAGCATTGTGGGTGGAATCTCGAATTTGACTTGTGCTCCTAACTCGCCATACTTTAAGGACTCCGTCGAGACTACCCGTGCAAACAGTGCAACCCTCCTCGGTATCATCCGATACGCGTTCAGGAAAGGCAGCCACGCACCTTATAGGTCCTCTATGACCTTGAAGCACACCAATGCAAGCATGTCGACCATCTTGTTCCCGAATCCAAATCCGGCTCGTCCCATCAGCCGTTAGTGCTAAAGTTTTGACCGGAGAACTTTTTGCTGGCAAGGTCACGGTGAGGAATGGGGAAGATCTCCGTTACAAAAGTTGCGCCGCCATACTCTAACGGTCGCATCATCGGATGCGGTATAAAGAACTCCATCGTCCGCTACCGCAATGTCGTTGATAGGCTCACGGTGGCCATGGATTGTCTCGATGCATTTGAAATCGGAGAGTCTCCAAACTTTTACTGTTTTATCAAGGGAAGCTGAGTACAAAATGTCCTATGATACATTGATTGCCAGTGTTGATATTGGCCCCATATGTTTCATCTGTTTGATTAATACAAGGTTGTAACAGTTTTTGCCAATTATTTTTCAGGCTTAAACGAAAATTTTGCATTTTCTAAACGTGTGACAGGTAAATAAATATTGTGCATCATAAATTGAATGCATTAATAAAGAACGACAGTTGGTGCATGGTAAATTGGTACCTATTATTTAGTACCGTTTCACGTGACTTTTGAAAAGTGAAAATGAGTTTTTGAGACCTCAAAAGCAACTTTTGTACCAATTTGGTTAATTTTATGAAAATACTTGTAATTAGAAGAACTTTTATAGAAAATTGGTCCAACGTGACTTTCCCTAAAAGTACTTCTAAAATAAGAAGTGCTTTTAAAAATTAGTTTTTAAATACAAAATACGCTAACTTCCTCCAAAAGTTTTATGTATGAGTATACTATTCAATTATATTCATATAATTAGGTTGAAAAGCCACAATAAATGCGAATCTGGAATTAAAATTGCTCAAAATTTTCCTATACACATGTAATTTATCTTGTCTAATTTACTAAATATTGGGAAATAAATACAAGAATAAAGACTGACAGCTACGTGCTCATATTAATTTGCTGTCTAACATTTAATTTTAAATTGGACATAAGGACAAGTTAGGGTATAAACACACATTGAATTATATTGGACATTACTGAATTTCATTTAGTTAAAGTTGGTCACTGAATTTAAGTCTTCAAAATGGAAAAAGTGGCATGGCAATCTAGGCCGCCATATCATATCTTTTACTTTAGTCAAACTAATTGAACTTGGATCTAAATTGAGCAAATTGCAAAGTTTAAGTTCTTGAAATAAAATGAACTTAGTAATCAAGATGAAATTTTGCTAGAAGTTAAGCGAACCTCAATATTGTTAATTCGACATTTTGTTTATATTGATTAAGAAAAATTAAAGAAATATTGTTCTTGTCTAGCTCCTATTGATCATGTTTAGTCGAGCATACCAGCTCGACGAACAATTTCTAATTGGATGGTATTCTCACATTCTTCCGATTAAACATCTTGTACCGCAAATAGACAAGTAGCTTTTAAGATCCCATTCTCATCCAATACGACATATTAAATTGTAGACAACTTTAGAGATGTGCATTTAAAGAGCCATAAATGCGAATTAAAACCATAATGAAAATTACCATTTTATCCTTGCCTCCGGCGATGTAGCTCCGGACATAACTTCCTGTGTTCGGTATCTTTGCTATGCGTACGTGCTTGGTAATTCCGTCCCAACTCCTTCGCCAAACCCTTATTATGCAATCAGCATAGGCTGCATAAATTCTATCATTTGACAATTCTAATGCAACTGCCATGCATGCTTTAGTTTTAAGCTGCCCACATTCGGCAAAC
The DNA here is from genome assembly GCA_903798385.1 of Fraxinus cuspidata. NCBI lineage: Eukaryota > Viridiplantae > Streptophyta > Magnoliopsida > Lamiales > Oleaceae > Fraxinus > Fraxinus cuspidata. The sequence continues at coordinate 13,968 of CAIGRP010088058.1, forward strand.
TCCGGCAGCTTCCATATTCGAATGACGTTGCCTTGTGAGCCGGTGTACACAAGCCCATTGGACGATATAATGGATAAGATTTGACCCTTTTTTTTAAGTACGGAAGAAATGCAATTGTAAGTTGTGTGAAGGTCGTGTAGTCTGGGGGTGGAGGTGGAGGTGGAGGTGAGGTGGTGGTGTGGTGGCGACGGAGGGGGAGAGAAGAGAGGTTTTAGAGAGAGAGTGGTGGTGCTCAGCCGTGGGGGTATGGATGGGGGTTCTGTAAACGATGGTTCTTTATTTGAAATACTTCTTAAGAAATTTTCGCTGGGGGATCCTCTTATTGCGAATGATGGTGCTGAGTTTAGAGGATCTTGTGTTGATGATGCAGTTTCCATCTCTCTCTCTCTCTCTCTCTCTCTCTCTCTCTCTCTCTCTCTCCTGTCTCTACTTTCTGTGTTGAAGGAAGATGGTTTGTATACAAGTTATTTTCACGGTACCAGTGGGGAAAGTTTATTCTTTTGCACATTTAGAAAGTAAGAAAAACATTGTCATTTGATAGTTGGACCCAATATGTTGAAGTTCGATTTGGATGTTTAAAGTCTAACTTCAAAAACATTGTAATTTGATAGTTGGACACAATAATTTTGACCCCTCTAATTTAGTTAGACCTATTTGACACCTTTGGAATGAACCAACGGACCATGGTCCATGTTGGCTCATGCCTCTATTGGGTTGGGGGGAGAGACCGTGGCATTATGGTGTGAAGTGTCCATCTAAAAGTCGAGGGGTCAAAATACAATTTTCATCATATATCAATCACTCATTAACGAACTGAAAACTCAACTAACTGAAGAAAACAACGAACAAGATGCTGGAGCACTGTTGACACAGGCGGCCAGCGCCCATCAGCGAGGCAGCGAAGAAATCAGAGACAAATCCAAAACCCAAAAGCATGCATTCATCTCAATGCAGGTCATGACTGCCTGACCGGCACCAGTTACCTCTGGCTCATTTTCATTTTGGGGATTCTTGTCATCATTATATCTTCTTTTTACGATTCATCGCAATTTGGCCTACATCCGTCTGCTCATATCACATTTGGCAGTTGCGTTTCTTTGGATTCGATGGACGAGAATCTGATTTCGGATCATTTACAATTAAGGTTGACCAGACAAGATTAAAAGAAAACCCTGCGACCGAGATGAAATTAAGGAGAATAAGATATCAGATTCATCTCTATTTTAGAACTATGAGGGACTCAATACAGAGATTACACTTTTATCTTAAACTGAACTTCCTTAGAACTCTTAATCCTAGTAAAACAAGAGTTGCGTTATTTCTACCAGCCCAAATGGAATTTGGCAATTAACAAGGATGAGACACAGAATTGCAATCAAACAAGTACTCCATTTACACATCAATTCGAGTAGAAAATTACATATTCAGAACATATACTACTAGCAAAAACTTTGGACTTCCCCACTCATATTTCTGCAAGGAAGCAAGTACTTCCAATAAGACACACTACACATCTACTAAATTCAGATAAATGATACATAAAATCTTTCGGGGCTTTCATGATTTCCTCGTTCTGATACTTCATGCCTAGGTTCGGCTCTTGCACTTCTGCATAGCCCTCGGAGCTGCAAACAACATCAATTTATTCGTTTAAGCTGCCCATGAGGTTATACGTAATTCAGTACCTTTCAACCATTGATGAATGCGGCTAAAGTGCATTAATCTATCAATACAGGAGATTTAATTATGCTTACAGAAATGCAGATTATGTTCAAGCAAGTCTGTCACCAAGAAAAAGTATAGGCATCACCGAGACAGATTATAGGTTGTAAGCCATACCTAGACCAGTTGCATCTGAGCCTTTCATGATCCTTAATCTCTTGCAAGAATCCGTGAACATCCTAAAAGCAAAAGATAAAACTTGTAAATTCTGCTTTATAACATTACGAAACAGCTAATTGTTTCCAGTATGAGTCAAATTATATGAATCCTGTTTCAACAATGTTCGGTTGTTGCCAGAGTTTGATAACCAAATGAAATAGAATCTTCAAATTCGTGCAGAAAATGTAGATTAAGTTATATGGAAGTGGGACTTACTCCCATGGAACATCACCAACGAGCATCCAGTCACCATCCTTGTCTTCATAAGTCAGAACATATTCAGAGCCATGGAGAAGATCCTTTAAGCAATTCTCTCTAAGACGCTCTTACCCGGGAAGTCCATGAGACGCGTATTGCCCTGGATTACAATCATGCAAGAGAAGGAACTTTCAATGAGATTATTAAATTCTGCGGAATCTTACGAAATTAAACAAATTCTAAGATAAATAACATTTTAAGATCAAGGTTGGAACAAGTTACTCATTTTAAGAACTGCATAACTTTCATCATAAGTAACTTTTTTTAATTAAAGTTAGAAAAGAATAATTTATCCAACGTGCTTGAAAACAAAAATTTACTTAAAAGTAACTTTTAAGCTTAGCCAAACATGCTAATGTCATGAAAACAGATCTGATATAGAAAAGAAATTTTGGTGCATAGACCTAGCTAAAAACAGATTTCATGAAAATCACTTATGCATCATATGCATGTATTTATGTTTGTGTATTAACACACAAGCACGCGCATACAAACGTGTTTTGAGAAGCCAGAGAGGAAGAGTACCAATAGTAAAGCAACTAAACATTTTCTCAAGAGCAGAAGAAAGCTCTTTGTAGCTGCAATAGGTTTTAAGGTCGATCTTCCTCAAATATGGAGCACCATCCATGCTAACCTTCACATAAAGGCAGCCTACTCCCGATTTTCCCTCAACATCATTGTTTTTAGATAAATTGGTGGCTAGGATGTTCTTTCGGAAAGATCGAACTGGTGGCCATCCCACCAATTGTGCCCTGTTGAGAAACATAAGATTTGTCAGTTTAAAGATATTATCAAGATGAAAGGGAGAAAAGAAAATTTCTCAAACTTCCAAAAGATAATGGCTTTGCTAAACGATGTGAAGAACGAATTAGGTGCTTGAAGTACCAGATTCTTGAAGTTAACTGTAAACAATATCGATATAATTAAAAGAGAAACAAAGCTAATATAGTTTAAGTTCAAGAAAATACTATTTTCAATAGAGAACTGAAGATTGACAGCCATGATTTTCTAAAGCCCCAAAAAACAATTAAACTTTATCACAACCAAACATTTCTGTTTAAGCAGTAATCCCTCTTTACATGAGCAATGATAAAGAAAACAAGCAAGCACTTATAGTGGTTCACTCTCGAAGTGAGAACTAAGTCCATTTTGTTGCTGTAACTATCCTAAAATCTTCTATGCAACAGAGTGATATTACGGCAATATGCGGTGAAGGAGATAAGTGTACAATACGATTAAGCTCTAAACAGTCGAGCATCAAACGAGTAGCAAAAGAAACGTAAACAAATTGTGAAAGAAAATAGACAAAGATAGGAAGTACAAAGACTACTATCGAGAAAAAGAGGGGCCAAACTCACTTTGAAGCAGGAGCCGCACTATTATTTTCATTCTTTTTCTCTTCAAAAGGCTTTCCAGGATTAGTGTTTCCAATTTCTTTTCCAGAAGGTCCAGCTAAAGAACATTGCAAAGTATTAGTATTTTCAGAACTACCATTTACCAAATCAACTTCAGATCCACCATTTAAAGACCCCCATTTTCCCTCAATGGCATCAGAAAAAACCCTTTTAGCACCTGAAACCAGGTTCTTCAAAGGGATTTGTGAAAACCCATTATTGCTCTCATCCTTCAAATCTTTCCCAAAAAGAGAAATCCCAGTTCCAGCCTTTATTTTAAGAAAATCAGAACCAGGTAACCCCAGTCTCAGCTCAGTTTCTTTAAGGTTCAAAACGTTGTTTTTCTCACTTTCTGTAGAAACAATGGAGGAAGAAGAAGAATTTTCCATCGAAGAAGGCTCTGTTAAACCTATATAATCTTGTTTTTTAGGCAAAGACATCAAATTTCACCAAAAACAGAAAGTTCAAATGAACACTTAAAAGAAAAATGAAGAAAATTGTTGAATGATGCTTGCACATACAGAGACCGGGATTTTTTCCTTGCTTTGGTATCCCTTCAAAATGGAGCTGGTGCTGCTTTTTGTTGATGCAGAGAGGAAACTTCTTTGGCCTTTTCTGTAGCCTTTTGCTTTTGTTCAATGGATTTAACTATTCATTTAATAATATTGCCACAAAAAAAGCAAGATAATTTTTGGAATATTATACTACATTTATTCCATTTGCTTTCTCCTATACAGTAAGGGTCCGTTTGATTGCGAAGGTGGAAAATGGGTGGAAAGAAAATGAATTTAAGGGAATTGAATTGCCTAGAAATTGTTTTACTGGGAATTGTAAAATGGTGGGAATTGATTTTCCTTGAAATCAAGGAATTGGCCACAACCAAGAAATCGAATTCCATGGAAAAAAAATGTTATCAAACAGCCTAAAAGGTGAAAATGGAAAACGAATTNCAATTCCCACCAAAATGGTGGGAATTGATTTTCCTTGAAATCAAGGAATTGGCCACAACCAAGAAATCGAATTCCATGGAAAAAAAATGTTATCAAACAGCCTAAAAGGTGAAAATGGAAAACGAATTCCAACTTCCCTGAAAAATATTGCCCTATCAAACAGGGCCTAAAATATAAGCATTGGTAGAATACTTATTATTTTTTTTTTTTTCAAATTCAGCTAAATTGCTGAAAATGTCCATACAAAAAGCTTCAATTTAGAATTGTGAAACTTTCTTCTATAACAAAACAAAAATATCAAAAGTTTAATCCCATGTTTGGTACACATTTTTTAAAAATACATTCTTTCAAACTTCATTTTCAATCACACATTTTTCAATAAATAATATTTTATATCACATCAATAATTTTTCTTTACTTTTTAACCATATATATCTCATCATATCACTATTTAAAATACATTTTTTCTCATAGTATCCATCAAACACAAAGTCTTAATAATTCACGTCCAATTCATATTTTTTTCTGTTCTTATTTTATTCATTGTTTCTTTGATAATTTGTAATACACTAGTCTTATGAATACTGAATTAGAGATGGCAACATGGTCGGTTGGGTTGAGGCAATCTCCCTTGTCCTGCCAGGTAACTTCCCGCCCCTAACTAGCCATGTTACCTGTTTAAGGAGGGGCGGACCTTTGCCCTGATTACTATTTGATTTTTTAAAAAAAAAATTTGATAATTCATTTTATTGTCTTCATTCATTAAAGTGAGACAATAATATATTTTTTATTTATTTTTAAAAATTAAATTATTCAAATAGATTTAATAAACTAAGGCTCTTATTATTTGTCATATTTTTTGATAATTTTAGTTGTCATTTTTTATTAATTCAATACTTTAAATTGAAATTTTCATTAGTTCTAATAAAAAATGACAACTAAAATTATTTCTCTAAGTCCAATGAATGAGGGCAATAATTTTAGTTGTCATTTTTTATTAGAACTAATGAAATTTCATGATATTTTTCATTAAAAATATTGAATTCTTTAAAAAAAAAATTAAATGAGGACGAGGTACCTGATACCCGTGCCTGCCCTAAGATGAAGTTATTCCCCCTGTCCTCGACCCGAATACCATATTAAGCAGGTAATTCTAACGCCCATTCGGGGCGGGGCCCCGCATGTATCGGATTTGTCAAAATTTGTTGTCATCCCTGTACTGAATAGCTTGTCATTCAACTACGTAGTTTTTGGTACTTAGAACTCGTTTGATTATTTTTTAATAGTACAAAATAATTTTTTTATATTAAGAAATTATTTTTGAATATATTTGAATAATTTTCAAAAAATGATTAATATCAGAAAACCCTCCTACAAATGTTTTCATTATCCCCTACCTATTGAAAATCGTAGAAAACCCTTTATTTGAAACATTTTACGCAAAAAATCTCCTACTACCAAAATTTTTGTTAATAACAGTAAAAATGTCAAAATTAAAAACTAATATTTACAATTTAGTGTTCAAAATTTTTATTATTTTACAAATTATACCCATTTTTTTTATGTACCACCTACAAGGCCAAATTTTAAAATTTTATTTTTCATGCTACCCCACTTCATCTTCTTCCTAAAACTTTATTATTTTATTTAATCATTCTAAAAACTTCCTAATTCATCACCCCAAATTCATCATTTTTTCTTCTCATTCCAAATAGAGATCTTTGGGGTGAGAGATTTAGGAGTTAAGAAAAGTGTTTTTGACTACCGATTTAAAGTTTCTTGCAGAGATATTATTTAGCCATAGTGTTTTTATTTTTTCTACTTGTACATACACTCGACTTATAAATATTTATAATGCATATATTTTTATGTCTTTCTTTTCAGTTTATTCTAAAGGAGTTTAGTTAAAATTTAATGTAGAAATCAATGTGTGACAATTATTATTCTTTCTCCCTCACCACTTTCAGGTATACGTTCATCTCTTGTGTATATGTCTAAATTTATTTTGATATCAATATAAAATAGTTAACTTGCATTTATTTGAGTGCATATGAATATTGTCTCTATTAAATTGTGTGTGTGTGTGTGTTTATTGATTATGATTTTTCATTGTTAATCAGAAGAAACAATGAATTTGGGATGAGGGATTTAAGAGGATTTTGAAAGGGATTACATAAAATAATGAAGTTTTATGGAATGAGTGAAGTGAGGCGGGGTGGAAATGAAGTTTTAAAAGTTTGGAATTGTGGGTGGTACAAAAAAAAAATTGGGTATAATTTATAAAAAAATAAAAAGTTTAGATATTAAAATTGCAATTATTACTTTTTAATTTTGATATTTTCACTGTTTTTAATGAAAAATCTGACGGTACGTGAGTTTTTCGTACAAAATGTTTCAAATATGAGGTTTTATGCGATTCCCAATAAATAGTGGGTATATCTTTTTAGGATCATTTTTTGCTTTTAATCCTTCTAAAAATGTTAAAAATTCCAACTAGGGTCTAAAACAAATCATCTCTTGAATAGGAAAGATGGGACGTTAAATGAAATCTAACTTTTGGTTCACTCTTGAGGGACCTTTTTTTTTTTTTCAATTAGTACGATTATTGATATGCTGCTTAACCAAGCAATTTTTATTTTTTCTAGCTGTTTTAGTAGAAGAAATATTAGAAAAAAATGAAATAAATATATGTGTCCCAACATGAAAAGAAAAAGTTGCTTTTAACAGTCTCTTGTCACCTTTTCCAATCCGGCAAAAGTGCTAAACCCACCGACAACTCAATCAGAATCATCGGCAAATGCCTTTAATCGTTATTCTTAATTATTATCCTTAATGAATTAATTTTAATGAAAATGTCAGGCTAAAATGTTAGCAAATGGAATCAAATTGTAACCGCACGGAGTCGATTCGATGGAGATAGCAGAGAGTAAAGGCGTGCGACTAACTACAGAGAGAGCGATTAATCGAGCCGATAAAAACACAGTAAAAGCAGAATTCTCTGTAAGTCTGCCAAATTTGAAAGCTAGCTGCTCCAAGAATTTCTTGGATTTCACCAACAAAACATAAATGTGCAAAATCATGAGGCATAATCAATAGCACGATTTGGTTTCCTCACAAGTTGCTTTCTTAATGACTAAATCACAACTTGACCTTGATTTGGTATTGCAAATGGATACGCTTCACCTTACGAGACAGATTCATATGACAGTCAAATAAAAATAATTTAAGCGAGAGGTTATGCAAGGTCATCATTCCATTTTTTTATTATCTATTCTACATGAGTCCTTATGATGTGACGAGGTCATATTTTTGGACGTCTTGCCTAAAACATAGTTGTTCAAGACAAAGCGTCATCTTACGATTTGACCTTGATTTGGTATTGTAGATTTTTACGTTTCAACCTACGAAGTAGATCATGTGACAGTCAACTAAGTAAAAGTTAAACAACTGACCAAGCAATGTCATTCTTCAATTTCTAAATCATATCTTCCACACATACCCTCACATACCCTCTGAGAAATGTTGAGATCATGTCTTTGGACGTCTTGCCCGAAGCGTGATTGTCCAAAATGAGATTTCACCTCTCTAATGCAGTTAGTACAACTATAACACCGGATGTTTGAGTCGCACATCTAAAGGGCAAATTTCATAAACCAACTGACGGAGATACCATATCCAATTATAAAAATTATAGATATACTCTTAAAATTTTGTTTTGAATAACATATTCCTTTACTATTTTAAGGTATTTTGTTAAGGATAAAAAGTTGTCTAGCCCCTGTTTTGTATACATTAAAATTCGCTTTCTCATTCTTCTACTTATTTTCAATCACACATTTTTCAATAAAATAATATTTTCCATCACATCAATCTTTTCCTTATTGTTCAACCACACATTCTCCATCAATCCACTATTTCAAAATATATTCTTCCAAAATAATATAGCTCAAACACACCTTCAATAACATAAGTGAGAGTAAAACCCTAAAAATCGTAAACTTTGCTGCGAAAGCTGACACAAACGTAGAACAATCCTATCCTAGTTAAGAAAAGACCGTAGTCCAACTTCTGAAAAATGTCTCATGTACTATTTCTACAGTTTTCTTTTTTTCTCTCTTTGTTTATTTTTTACCATTTTCTTTACCACGCCTGTATCTACTATAATTATACTGTAAATCCCCCAAGTAAACAAGCGTGCGGATTTAATCTGACGGCTTGTATGAAGTTTGCTGAATAAATGGCTGAGATTTTTACACGTCATTATATTTGGTTGTTAGGGAACACTAAGGACGGCAATAATTGCGATATTGCCTAACTAACCCTACTTGGCCTTTTTAATTACATCATTGACTGCTACTTACCGGCAACCGGCTGCTTATAGAATGTATATATAACAAAATAAATATATATGTTTATTAAGAAAGAATTAATTGAAAAATAGAGTTGGTTTGGAGTATTTAATCACCTCCTTATAACCAAGTTCAAATTGAGAATTCTAAAACTTGGGCATTTTTCGAATATAGATTTGAAATTTCTAACATATTAGATGAAGTTTCTCAATTTCCTTATAAATTCAAAATTAACATTATTTTAATAAGTTCATCCAATATGTTAAGGACATTTGTTTAACATCTCGAATATGCCCTCACAAACACAGTCATTTTCTAGAAATGAGCATCGCGTCGACCTTTCAGTGGTGTACTTTTACTTCCATCTTCTTTTAATCATGAAGGTTACACACTTTATCGAGATCTACATGTGTTTCATCACGTTAGGTCTCGTTATGATGACTTTGCGAAATCTATAATCACTACGATTAATTAGGGTTCATATGTTCATTTTTTATCTTCCACGCAAGGATTCATCTCTATATCTAAGATAAGGGAATTACTTTATTACAACTTGTGATAAAATACAATAAACCCATAATTATATACCTCGTTCCATGACATCAAAGTTTTATAATACAAATCCTTCAAAGCTTTTCTTAATTAATTAAAAGCAACTGTTTTTATCAATTAAAAGAAACAAAAAAAAAAAA
>CAIGRP010088061.1:0-15460 GCA_903798385.1 Fraxinus cuspidata
TTGATCAATTGAAGTTTTGAATGATTTATATTTAATTGATTCGCTAGATATGGGGAAAATGCTTTTCGATTTTCTATTTTGATTAATAGGAGTTGAATAATGTTTGGTTTTCAGCTGGAGAGTCTTCCTTCTATGACTGCAAGAACTGTGAAAGATGTCTCTCCTCACGAGTTCGTGAAGGCTTATGCTGCTCACCTCAAGCGTTCTGGCAAGGCATATTTGTGTAAGAGTTTATTTTGTTATATGTATGTAATTTATTTATGAATGTTAATTTTGAGCATTGAAACTGTTATGCAGTTGATTTCACGGGGAATTTTGTTTATTTATTGTGTTAGAAATAAACATACAGTAGATTTTTAGGTGAAAAAATGGGGGACTGTAGTTGGTAGTGATGTGTAAAACCCATTTGAAAAAGCTGTATTTCTTACCTGTTGATGGGTATAATGTGGCGTGCTGCAGCCTAAACAAAAAATGACACTCATATTGAAAATCTGAACAAAAAATGAATTAGATAGGCTCCAGCTTTGGAGCAATAGATCTTATTTTTTTTTAGCTTTGATTGTTATAAGATACCGAAAACAATAAATATGAAGAACGGAACAAGTAAATTTACAATTTGTTGTAAATATTTTATTTGGTTATGATGTATCTTTTGCCCCTTTTAGGACACCCATTCTCCCCAACTGAAAACAGGAACATGATCAGAACTCCCAAAACAACAAAAAGTAACTGCGACTTCATGTCTTCCCTATTATTCAATTGTTTAATCATTTTTCCTACACAGATGGAGCTTCCCAAGTGGACTGATATTGTGAAAACAGGTGTACTCAAAGAATTGACTCCAAAAATTGATCCGGATTGGTACTTTGTTAGAGCTGGTAATGAGCTCCCTCTCTCTCCTCTTCTTCCATAACTGTATACGCGTGCTCATGTTCTTTTGTTTATGGATCATACTTGCAAATTAGAAAAAAGAGATAATTAGGGATTAATTTTCTAATAATTGGAATCCTTCAAAGATTAGAGATTATCTTATTACTGGGATTTCATATTCCAACGAGGATGATCTATTATTCTATATAATAATCTCTTCGTGGCATATATCTGACAGTATTATTGTTATTGCAAATTTATATCTTGCATCTTTTAACATGTATTGCAGCTTCAATTTGAAATGGTAGTAGAAGGTATAATAGATTTAGATCTCACAGAATTTATTAGCTATGTTTCCCTTGACATGAACTTGGATGTGCCACAAGATACTCCCTACCCTGATATTTTATAATTAAGTTTTATTAACGGGGTGGTTACTTGTGTAATGAATCTAATGCCTGCTAACAATAACTGTAAAGAACACTTTTCCAAGATTATAAGCATTGGCGAATTTCTGCTTATTTTTCTCATTTTTATGCTGCTTTTTGTTCAGTGGGAGAATGATCGCATCCAATGGTCGACGGGACCTTGACCAAGTTGCTCGACGAATTGCAGTTGTTGCACCTTGATAGATTGATTAATTAATTAGGTGGAGTTATGATTTAGAATATTGAAGAGTGTCCTTGGAGTAATCGTAAACTATTTTTGTTTGCCAATGTGAGCATTGTCACGATGTTTTGGACTTAATAGTGCTTCGATATTGAAATTTCTCTTTTGATAGTTTATTTTTACATCTTATTTGCACGTCAAGTTGGTATAACCTTTAATTTTTGCATGATTTTTTTAAATATACTGGTCTTTTAAGACATGTTTGATTCACCCAAATTTTCTATGGAAAATGAAAAACAAATTCCTACTTCCACTTTTGTCTTGTTTGATACTTTTTTTTCCCCCATAGAATTCATTTTCTTGGTTTGGCTCACACGGTCACCTTTTCCTTGGTTTTGTGGAAATTGGTTTCCAGATTACCATTTTTTTTTTAAATTTAATTTAATTAAAAAAAAAATTTTTGTGCAATGGAAACAAATTTCATAATCAATTGTAAATTTTTTGTTCACTTTAATGGACAAATTTCATGTAAAACAAAACCAAACGAACACTAAACTTTGATGAAAAATGATTTTGTAGGATTTTTTTTTTTTTTACTTTTTGGAAATGGAAACAAATTTTATAACCAATTGTGAAAAAAATTATCACTTTGAAGAATAATTTTCATATAAAACAAAGTTAAACGAACACAAAAGATCCAAAATTTCAAAATATTATGGGTGGAATATTATACCAATGAAACACACTTAATTAACAATTCATTGAAAAACAAGTTCTAGAGAATTACTTTTTCTTGAATTCATTTTATTTTCACACATATTCCACCATTGCAATCAAACGAACCCTTATTGTTGAAATAATTAGATTGTTTCATTCCATTCAAGCAAAATGGCTTTTGAGTGTAAGATATAAAGTTCATGATAGTAATTATTCTCAATCCGCGTGTGTTGTTCTGAGAATGTGTATGCACCTTGAAGCATTAAACTCTTAAAATTTGTTGGATAATCATATTTCTTAAATAAAATATTATAAAAAAAAACATATTCTCAAAATTTCAAAGTAAACGCATTTTCCAATTTTATGTTTTGAGAAAAAGTTTTTCAGAATTAAAAAAAAAACGCGTTTTCAGTATCTCAAAATAAACACTCAAAACACAAATACAAAATGAATTCAAAACTAAACTGAAACACGAAGAGAACAACCCCTAAATGTCTAGATCTCATGGCAATTGATGTTTTGGGTAAAAATTATTGAAATTCAACTAAGTTGATAGCATGTTTATTGATGTAGGGCTTGCAATGGTTTTTATGTTTGAACTTCTTGGATATGGAATTAAAAGCCAAATGTGGCTTGAGACAACTTCAGCCCCCCACGAGTTATGTTGTCTCAGGTACTACTTTGGTGTTTGACCGATATGCTTACATCTATATTTGTTTGATGCTTATCCTATCACAGTCGCAGAATTACTAGAGCATAAACAAAATCCTTGAACTTCATAGATTGCATAGTTATGAGAGAAATTAAGCTCCCCTATTGAACAAAGTGAACGTAACGAATGTAACATAGTTACTGTAGAAAAGACTTGAATGGAGTGAAGCGACGACATGTGGGCACATATACATGACAGGGCAGGGAGGGCTTCCCACACTCACCCCCGCCCTGTTGCCATCCTTGAGAATCATCTAAAACATGAAGACATTTATACAATACTAAAAAAATAAAAAAAACATAATCAGCCATCGAAAGTCAAGATTCTCAAATATAGCAAATAAAGACGCTCAGAAACCCGTCTCAGTCGAGTAAAAGCTAGATGCTGCAATTTCTCTAGTTCTTATCAGACTTGGTTGACGCCTCATCCTGCCAAGTTGCTTGCCACTGCTTATCATAAAATGTCGTCTCCTCCAGCAATTTCTTAAGGGTTTCAATATCCTCGTTCTTTCTTATGAGAAGAACACCCACTACAGCTATGAATAACAGTGTTTTACAGAAGAAGTTGCCCATTTGATCTACAAGACCTACCCCGGTCAAACCATCTACGAGGTATGCCATAAAGAAGCCGATCATTGCAGCCCGACCTGCATAAAAGTTTAATGTCATTAGTCCAAAACATTCACGATACCCAATACATTTCTAAAATTTGAATACATATTTGGTATGCAGTACCATACGACTTGATAGTATAATGGATAAGATTTCAGATTTTTTATTTTGTTTAATATTGTCCAGCCCTATCCAGTTCCGTACACCAAATATGGCATGAAGAAAGGGACCGAAGATATGTGCTAACCATTGAGCAATTCAGCTTCTGGAAGATGGAATCTTTTAATCCATGCCCACCATGGAATTATGGCAGTGTCAAAAGCAATAGGATCTTCATTACTTGATGATTGAGGATTGTCTTCCATCCATTTTCTCCTTTTCACTTCTGCAAAGAATTAACCACACTCCAATGAAAATCAAGTGACCTCTACAGTATTATGAATATTTGGAGACTGGAGAGGTTAACAAATATCTAAACAAATGTATGAAAAAAAATATTGCAGAAGAATACATAAATATAGTTAAAAAATGAGGCCATTTAGGTCAAAACAGCTTTGAACCGTTACCGTGAGCTTTAAAATGCTCGAAAGGTCACCCAGTGATAGATACACAGACAAGAACTCTTAGAGCAGGAATCATGGAATAATTTTTAAAACTTAATGCACTTCCATGCAACCAAAAACATCCTTCTTTATCCGGTTCGAGTTAATTTTACAAACTCACGACCATATGAAAGAAAGTAGCTTCAAACAATTAGTTTTAACCCGACATTAGTATGAGCTAGTACATGTAACGACACAATTAAGAAGACTGACATCTATAAAGACAAGCAATAAACAAAAAATAACTTATTTAGTTTGGACAAGCTGACAAGGAAAATAATGCATGAAAGTTCATCACAAAACTTAGCATTTGAAGCCAAATGTTACATAGAGTTTAACTTGAGGCAAAGATAAATTGTTGGACAACATTTCCAATATGTAAACAAAAATAGTCTTCTCTCAAAGTCTAGTGTTTAATTCGCTCCAATATCAGACACGTGTTCTCTACCATTTCCCAGCTTTCCATGGAAGCCAAAATATTCCAATAGTGAACATAAAGTTCAGATATTTGAGCTTATTCCTATTTAGTGACCACACCCTCACCTCAGGCAGTTAGACTTTAAGTGTCTTGAGCACTCGATTCAGATCAAATCAGCATAAACAACAAGAGGTGTAGAAACATTGGTGAATGGATCAACAAATTGTACCGAATAATAAATTTGGGGTCAATCATGATAATCTATTTGTCATACTGTATAATTTCTTACTACAATACAAAGCAAGCAAATCATTAACAATTATCAACCACATGACACTAATTTAAGTTTACCCCTCTCCCTTCTAACCTGTTCTACTAAGAATAGCAGCATATATAGACAGAGGGGAGGGGAGAGAAGTCACCAGCATCAATAACAGCGTCCCAATCGGTCTTCCCATCTTTCGCGAACTGCTTCAAGTCCCAAGTCCCTCCAACCCATCTCTCAGGACTTTCAGAAGGTTTCTCATCCTCCACTGTAACAGCAGCAGCTACTCCGGACCCCTCATCAGCACTGGCAAAAATGGGTACCAAATACTGAAGCTTTTTCGAGGGTCTCAGAGAAAATTCGGGCTTGTAGAATATCTGGGTCTTCTTTAGATGAGGAGGTGAGAGAGTCATGAGGTGAGTAGGAGGAGTCGATGAAAACATGGCCATTGACATTGTTGGAATCAATTTGCTGTGTTGTGAAAACGAAAGGGAAAGGGAAAGCGAAGACCTTAGTTCAGAACGTAGCGATCTTTTGCGCTATCCTCATCCGTAGAATTGGACGGGGTACTCTTTGTACCTACCTTTGTAATTAACGTCGTACTCACTATGCTATTGTGAATTTCTGCTTGGACCTCTTTGTGTTTGAAAATGTATAGAATTTCCCCAATAGTCGAAACTTTTGATACAATAGATCCCAAAATAAGAGCGAAGTGAATGGTGAAAATCACGAAGGATCTTCGTGCAATCATGTCAACTACACGAACACGTCTACACAGGATAACTTCCTAAACAAGACTAGATTAGCTCGTACGGTTTAATTTTGAAGGAAAGATCTGTAATACTAATTGAACTTCATTAACAATACTCGAAAAATATAAAGTGAATTAGATCTCGACTCACGTCCCATCAATCATTAATAATTTGGTTAATTGCGCAGCTATAAACATTTAGGAAATCAAGTTGAAAAATCAGGTGAATTAAAAGTATCGTGACATTACAAAGCAGGAAGAAATTGTTTTACAAAATCGGGTGTATGTTCAAACATGTTAATTTTTGTTACCATTTTTTTAATAATTTTTTTACGTGTATATATATATTTTTTGCAGATACCCTACCTTTAGTAAGTTAAAGTGATTGTAACTATGATTCTGCATTAATTTACATTTAAATCAGTTACACAATATATAATTTCTTTGAAATTGTAACTTATAATAAGTATTATGGTTGTCACGTCGTGTGTAATTTTTTGAAATTGTAACTTATTAATGTACCCGCAACGTCGTCATCATCATCACCACCATCGCCTTCTACCATAAGTACAACAAATTGACAAGCAAAACTAAAAATCACCACAAATCACTATTTTGAAAATTACAAATGTATACTCGATCCCGCCACCATCTCCCCCATCAACACAATCATCACCACCCTGCCTCCATAATATCCCCAAAAATCACAACAAACCAAAAATCAAACAACAATAGACTCCACCACCCCTGCTCACTGCACAAAACAACAACCAGGTTTATATATAAATCTCATATCTGCAATTCGAACTCTGGTGTCATTGCCAATCTACACCACCCCAATCGAATCTATAGCCTCGATCGTGGTAAATTCGTGCTCATCAACACTTCTTTCACTGAGCCCACCCCGATCATGGCGGCTCAACCCACATCACGGTGGTTGATGCCTCCTTCTATAGTTCTTGAGACACAACTACTTTTCTCCTACCCCACCTTCTCTTCAACGTGTTAATGCGTCCATGTATAGTTCTAGACATACTCGATTTTTGAAATTATGCTCTTATTTGACTCTCATTTTCTAAAACTTAGTTTTTCTCAAATTCAATTTCTCTCATTTTCTAAAACTTAGTTTTTCTCAAATTCAATTTCTATCACATTTCACAGAATCTATCGTTTTTACCAACTTCTATCAAAATTTACTACAAAATTGATTTATAAATATACCAAACAGGACTTTATATCATTTGCCTCCTCTTAGTAATTTGAATTAGTCAACGTGTTCTACTTTGTTGATATTAGAATTGACAATATAGTATATGAAACTTGAATTAGGACAACTAATTTCTCATGTAGTCATGTAAACAAACGACCCTCTACAAAGAGAGCCATAGGCCGAACATATTGGCCGTGTAGACCAGAGTCTAGAAACCTAGGTCCGATGTGTTTGCAAGCTTGGCCGAGAACTCTTTGCTCAAATATTCATAGGATTGTGCGAAAGAAATTATTTATTGGGATTGTTCAGATAATAATCACTTCTTCGAAAAAGGAAGTAATACAACAAATGGCCCCAACTTGTTCTACTATTGTTGCATAATGCTTCAGCTTCAACTTCAACTTCAAAAGGGTAATAACATACATTTGCATTGTTATATTTAGAAAACTCGATAAAACAAAGGTACAATAAGAACAAAAAGCAGAACTATGCAACAAAACCTATAACACATCATACAAAAAGTATCAGTTAAACTCAATTCAGATATCTTCTTATCGGCATGTAATTACAAGTTTACGACACACTAATCTTCATTCTTCGAATCCTTAGAGGTAGAGGGTTCTCTAAAACTGACACGTTAATGTTGTTCCAAACGTCTGATTTTGTTGGAAGCTGAGCAATTTTCTCTGCTACCAGCAAGTCTTCAGGAAGTACAGAACCAAATACGGTATATGAATTTTTCCATTCTTTGTGATTTGCCAAGCTTATGAAGAATTCAGGACCAGAGCCAACCCATGCTACTGATCCTCTTCTCATGGTTGGACAGTATTCAGAGGGGATTTTATTGAATATTATTCCCTGGGCTTCAAGAGTTCCTTGAACAAGAGCAAATGGAGGACCAAAGGAAGCCTGAAAAGATAAAAGAGGATCTAATACATGTGATTTGATGAAATCAAGATGATTTTCCAGCAAATGGAATAATCAGATGGTTTTCCAAACAAATTAAAGTGGCGGAAAATAACAACTTATCACCAGTCGCTCGAAAAGTTAGTCCAAAGCTTTGAAACATAAAACAAAAACACAAACAGAAATAAAGAGTTTGAGTAATATGGTAAACAAATCTTAACCAAAAACAAATGTAAGAGGATAAATAAAAGTAATAAGGTGAAAGAGATCAAAATGAATAATATCTGGGTTCTTTACACGCTTAGAACCTGTGCGAAAGAAATTATAATCCAAATTTTAATATAAGTTAACGTCAACAATTAATTTTAAACACATGTTTTATGGGACCCACAACTTTTCAATCATACATTTCATTAATTTTAATGAAAATCTACTAAAAATTTGATTTTAATCCCCACAGATTAATTTCCTCTAAAACTGGTCTATCAATATAGATTTCATGGATCCTATGTTTAAGCAATCTTATATGCATGCTCAGTGCTATGTGCTAAGATTAAAACAATTGCTTATAAGTAAACAGTTAGGTTTAATAAAACTAACTCTTTTGTTGGTCAAAGTTGGAAATAAGCAAGTATTTATTTTGAAAGTAATCATTTCCTTGATGTCAAAATAAGTAACTATTTTTTACTTCAACTAAGAAAAGTAGCATATCCATACATGTTTAGAATTAAAATCTACTTAAAAGTAAGTTTGACTTAATTTTAAGCTTAGCCAAACATCCTCTTCATGAATGTGTGAAATAGAAAACTAAATGACACAAATAAATGAAGCTAGTTTGAAAAAAAAAAATCACTTAGCCCCTATTTAAGCCGTATTCTACTAAAACTCATTTTTTTAAAATTCATTTTCGGCCACACATTCTTCCAAATTTCCAATAAAATAATTTTACACATGAACCCAAAAAATTTTTGCCTACTTTTTTATCACACATTCTTCAAAAATACTATTACAAAATCCATTTTACCCCCAAAAAAAAAAAATGGGGCTCAAACAAGCCCTTATTTTGGATTGTGACTGCGCATAAAATTGGTTAAACAATTATGCCACTTGTCCAACAAAATCTGGCATGTCTTTGCCAAATTTATAGGAAATACTGGAAATGGTCATACCACTATTGCCGTGGGAATCAAATGCATGCAATTCAGTCTTGTCAACATGTAAAGCAGGGGTGAAAAGGGAATCACAATTAAGAGGGAAAATAGACTTTGTGCAATGTTGGTGATGAAATCAAGTGTGGGCCAGTTTGCTTAATATTTTATTGAGATTTTGAAATTTCGAAGTTGAAAAATTGCTAATTATCAGCCTTTTTAGCACCATCTCACGGGGGATAATAACCGGGCAAGTGAAATGAATAAAAATAATGCCTATGAATGAACTGAACAGGCTCCTAAGTTCCTCTTAGTAGTCAAGACTACAGACGCACGAGACCAAGAGACAATGTTTAATTCTTACATCTTTGATGTGTTTTCCTTTTGCATCCCAAGATTGACCACGACTTTCTGCTCGATAGAAATGGCACCCTGCACAATGGCGTAATGCCAACAACTCTAGGATGTATTTAACTGAAAGTGGAGAACAATCAGGGAAAAGCTGCACAGAGATTATGAAGTTCATCAGTTACAAAAACATGTTTATAATAAATACAGCAGCATTCCCAATAATATCCAAGAAATTCTGCCCATTTTCTCCCTCTACTTCACTTATAGCATGTTCGCTATGGTGGATTGGATGGTGATAACATTAAAGAGGTAAATAAAAGTTAAAATTTTGTCAATTATATTGCTTAGTCATGTCCAATATCGCATATTAAATATACTCTTATTGTATAAAACTTCACCATATCTTCCTTCTCTAAATTTCAAGTCTCTTCTTCTTCTCTCACTCATCTCTTCCTTTTTCTTCACCGGTTTTTTAATTCAAAACACTTTTTGCTTCTGATGACAAAAGGATATAAAGTAAAATAGAATCGTAGTCAGAACATGAGACCCTTTTGGGAGTACTTTGTAAAAGATTTCTCATTTCTTGAAGACTTCTTTTAGTAAGCTCAGAAGTAAATTTACCAGTGAATCAAAACACGTAGAAATGCATTGGATGGAATAAAGTGAAAATAGTTTCTAGTACTGTTTCCAGTGTCTTTTTATTTTAAAGAGAATTGGAAGCATGAATATGATGCACTTTGTTTAGTTCATATATTAACATATATATTTTTGGTATGTTGGACGACTGAAAATCATCTCTGAAAATATGACCAATAAATGCACTAAACCATTTACTGATCAAGACAAATGTAATGTGTTGACATGCTTTCCTGATTCACAGTTGTCAACCTTTTTCAGCACACCCTCTAGGAGGTTCCTTTCATAATTCTATAATCTAATTGATTAATTATCAGTTTGTAATTAATTTTATGACAGTCTTTGACCACTCATTTGAAGCAAATATCAACAAAGGTCAAAAAAACAGAAAACTATCAATATTAGTTCAGCGAATAGAGATATGCAGTATGCTTACATGAATGCTGTTAATTTGTCAGGTGCACAATTACAGTCTTACGACTGAATACAAGACTATAAAGCTTATTAGATAATAACACAGTAATCATTTATTTTTTTCTTTTATTGATGCTTGAAATGTCTCAATGCATAAATACAAGATTATAAAGGTCACTGGAGATAGCAATGGCAGCCACTGGAAACATTCTTTCAGTGACGTGATCCAGACGTACAAGAAACCGCTCCATTATTAAATCAATTATATGAATCTGGTTATGCAACCATACATGTATTTCTAATCATTCGACCGTAAGAGTAACTTTAGGAACTGTTCACTTACTTAGGGAATATGAATGTATACCTTGATGTGAAGAGTACCATGTTCTGTCTCTAAGCCAATAATACCCTTAAACAATTAAAGAAAAAATGAAAAGTCAATTCATGAAGAAAAATTACATAATCCAGAAGAGTCCAGTATCAAGAAGAAACAAAGGACTACTCTTTTGACGGTTTATTAGGAAACTATCAAAAGGGCAAGAGCAAAGGGAAAGGAAGAGAAAAAGTAATAGTTACTAACACGGAGAAAGATAATTACTGGTAGCATTATAGAAAATAGTAAGAAATAATCAAGACAATTCAGTGATTTATATACCTCTCCTCTTCCAAAGACAAGGCCAGAAGTCCACATGACTTTGTTTCCTACTTCCTGCTTTTCAGGGGCCAGTAAATCCTTCTGCTTTTTCAACCAACACTGAAACAACAAATAAAAAATAAAAATTATTTTGTTAATCATAGAGTTGATGACAGTGTTAATTAATGGTTCATTGAGCTAAATCATATCGACGGGGTGAAGATCTATGTCTACAAATACTTACTACAACTACATTACTTCTCCTGCAATGTCGTGTGTGCTTTATACACACAATTAGCACACACACAACAATTCTCCTATTTCCTTGCTACAAGTTTCTTATTAGTCAAAGAAATATATTATTAGCATAGAGCTTTGAGCTCAATATATAGTGCACATTAATTTAAGCTACCCAATGTTTTAGTTGGCTAATTAATCTTGATTTCTACTAAACTGGTTTCCTTGATTGTTCTAGTCATAGAGAACTTGAATCTACATCAACATCTTGTGCTTACTATTTATGTATTTGGTTCTCAACTATAATTACATTATTTCATAAAATTGTAATTTCTCCGATACTATATTATACATCTAAGTATTCTAATTCTGCAACCAGCACAAAATTCAAAGAACACAAATTTATTTGACACGTAGCCATATCTATCCTCTACCAATCAAGTCCATAAAAGATTATAGACAGAAATTAAAACGAAGAGGAGGAGGAAATTCCAACTAACCTCACCGAATTTGTTCCCACAAGCCTGCTTATTACCACAAAAAACCCAGGTATCACAAAGACAAGGCCCATCATTTCCAGTACACATGGCTTTACAAGCTTTACAACATTCACCAGAAGAATTGAATTTGAAATCTGTGCCCCATTTGACAGCAGCCCCCCAAAGCTCCAAATTATCAATCCCTTTACAACACAACCCACCAGTAGCGCCACCACTCTCTACGCCGTTAACCCACCTTTCACCATTTTTATAGGACTCAGCCAGCGCTAATGATTCAACATCTGAATCATTTGCTGGCACTGATGGCCTTAAAACTGATGACACGAACATGTAGACCATAGAACAAGATACAAAACCGATCAAAAGCAGGATCAGAGAGGCCCAACGAGTCGGCTCGGAGACATTCGATTTCCGACCCATAGATTATTTTGAGATTGAAGAATATTGAAGAACAAAACTTAGAATTCAGAGATGATTTTCATTGATCTTGTGAATCTTTTATTGGCCGCTTGAGGTATCGTTGACCTAAGAAATTGTGGTGGCTGAATTTGAAAATTGAGTGTTTTATATCACAATTGGGTTATTGTGCTAGGGTAGGGTGCCTTACTAGTAATTTATTAATAAATAGTTGTATTTATTTAATAGAAATATACTAATAAATTATTAATTAAATTAGTGAAAATCAAATGTATACTTATTTTTACTTCTTTTGGTATAAAAAAAGTATAAAATTTATAGCAATTGTAATTTAAAAAAAATTGCAATACTGTTATTTGTGCCTTACATATCAAATTGAAATAATTAAAACTTTTAATATCCACTTAATGTAGAATTAATTGCAATTTCTCTTTTAAAAACTTACACTCTATTATATTAAATTTCGATAAGTAACATTTAATTCTTTTAATTCAACTAAATGCTAATTGTCTTATTAGAACATAACAATTTCCTCCCTAAAATCTATAGGATGACACCGTCCCAAATTTTATTTATTTTTATTTTTATATCAAAATTGTATTTAAAAAGTAGAAATATAAAAATAAGTAAGTAAATAAACAAATGACAAATAAAAAATAATTTGCTATACTATGTTAACTAAAGGAAACCAAACATTGGGCTCCCGCCATAAATACTTTATCACTCTTTTACAATTGAAATACGTTATTTTCGTGTTTGTGCGATGCTATTTTTTTGTTACTTAAAAAGTAAAGGGGGTTATTTTATTTGACAATAAAGCAATAATTATTTTTTAAATAAGTGACCTTTGTATTTTCAACTTTAATCAACATAAAATATTATGTTAAAACTTACTTATTTACTTATAAGAATTTGAAGCATGGCAAACATGCACTACTTTTTTGTACTTAACATGCCTCTTAGAGATAAATAGATTATTTATGGTTTAGAGACCCATACATGCTCCAACTAATATATACATTACACTATAAAATATATAGTTCATAATTTATGTAAAGTCCCGAATTTTATATTTTAAGTTGGTTGGTGTAGCCCTTTTAAGAAACGAGCTATGAATGCACGTCCCATTTAAGATAATAAAAGTCAAAACCATAAGTTATTTAAAAGCCCAAAAATTTAAGACATTAAATTTAAATAAATTTGATTACAAAGATTTACATAATTGGGTTGCCACAAATGATTATTTCACATAGGTAATTCAAGTTCCAATCACCATGTAGATGTTTATATAAGATATTTTTATAAAAACGTTTTGGAGTAAAGACTTCTAATTTTGCACATTAAGAACAATTATATCAAATTAATTGGATAAAATAATTGTTTTATTAGTGGACATTCATGGAAATATGTTATAAGCCACATAAATAATTTATTTTCCTTCATTTTTCATCATGAAAATGTTTTATAAGAATTATTTTTTGTGGGTTTAAAACTCTTTAAATTCCTACTTAAATATTCAATTTAACAAGGCTAATGATGATATAACTCTTACATTTAGTTTTTCACTAAAAATGGTGGTTACAAGAAGGGGAAAGACACTTTTTTTTCACACTTCTCATCAAATACGAAATTGCTTTTATTTTTCTCTCAAAAATCTCTTTTTAGCTAAGCTAAGCTCAAAGGAATAGTAGGGTGTGAAGGAAAAAAAGCTTCTACACATTTTGTTCCTTTATATTTCAAGAAAAATAAGATAGTGGTGCTAAGTATGTACCCTTGTCGTTCATTATATGCATATATATGTCTGCTTGTGATGTGTGTTGGAATTTCGAAGCTATGGACGAAGAGGTTTATATATGGCCATATCCGGTTTCTACGATCTCAAATGGATTCTTCAAAATCATGAATTTGTCGGTATTCATTTACGTGAAATGTTAAATTCTTTTCTATCACTTTGTATATATGTTTATGACCAAAATGGTTTATCAAGTGATATTACTCCTACCGAGGTTAAAGTTCACACCTTCTATGTTAAAGAATGATCGATGAAGTGGGATTTATGTGGATTGCGTAGGATCTGAAGGGAGAAAGGTGCTTCATTTGTGTAATTAGTCATATTTAAAGAGTTTCTAATTCTTATTAGTTATGCAACTTATGTTTAGCTTTAAAAAGATATTAGTTTATCTTTCTTTAAGACTTCTTAGTTCTTTTTCTTGATGTAAACATTGAAATTTTTAATTGGTCTAAGTATGCATATAATTAAAGTTGTTAAAGCTTAAAATTAAATTTTAAACTTGTATAAAATAATTTTCAGTTTACTGTCTGAACTTTGTCGCATCATACCAGACATAACACTTTGTGTTTTTGGACAAAACTGGTGTATTTGAAAACCCTATGAGTCATCTATCTGTCGACTTTGGAATCATGTCATTTGAAGGTCGAAAGGATAAGTTATGCCCTTTTCTGTGTGCTGTGTTCATTGTACTTGAGAATATATTTTTTTTACATGTTTGGGTGTCCATTTGAGTGTCTAAATGACGTTAAAAAATTCTAAAATTTTACTATGTTGTATGTGGATGAGTTTAGAAAATATTGTAAAAATATCATAAAATTATGAATTCGATAAATGGACAAAATAAGGTTGATCATTGGGAAGTGTGTTGCTGAATTTAACTTTGTTAATGTACATTAACATTCATTTCAATCCTCCATTTTAGTTTCGTTATTTAACAAATCAAAGTTATCTACCTTAAATCATTTGTTTCCAATAAATTTTTGAACTTTTAATAGAATGTAAGGGTAACTATGAAATAAAAAGGAAATTAAGAGAAATTTTAATTTAATCCGACTTTATAAAAGAAAGAAAAAAACATTGTTGTTTTTACAAATTTCAAACTCCAAAATTTGGATCGTTACAGTTTGGTATCAGAGTCCAAAGTTATGACATTGATTCTGTAGACATTATTGATGTATAAAAGAAATCTTATTTGTGTACTTAAATGTGTAAATGAATTTACACAAGAACATGTTGTGCTAAAATATTATGTGTTTAAAACCTTTAAATAAATATGTTCAATACAAATTTTCTTATATGTTTAAGAAAAGTATTAAAAGTTTGAAAAAAAATGGAAATTGGATAAGGATTTGAATTCTCCTTAGTACTCTGCATCCATCAATTACCCAAATATGAAAATTTTATTAAACATATTCATGAAATTCTAAAGTTGTGTTTTCACGAATTTTATTGTTAATTGTAAAAAAAATATATATATGTATTGAACTATGATAACTATAGGTGACATATGGCTAGAAGAGACCATCAGGTTAGAAGAAGAAGAAGCAATCCAATCAGTGCCTTAGAAACATTGATTCAGTCATATTTGGATTTTGAAATTAATGATTCCCTAGATTTAGAGGATCACGGGCAAAGTGTTTATGAGCGTTGGGTGGCAACT
>CAIGRP010088063.1:0-21372 GCA_903798385.1 Fraxinus cuspidata
TGAACAAAAACCTAAGCGACGGCAGTAGACGTTTAAATGTCGAGGAATCATACTAAAATTTTCTAATTTCCAACTATTTTACAATTGAATTAAAATATTTACAATGTGTGAGTCAAGAGGTTTAGATAAAGCTGCGGTCCTTGACACCAGGGAAATGACAGTTTTGAACAGTGATATATCAGTTTTCTTTCCTTGTGATGTCAACTTATTTGATTTCCTATATTTAATTGGTTACGAAAGGAAAATCAAGATTTTCCCTTTTTTTTTCAGGAAAAATGCTAAATGTACACGTACTCCCACGTGCACTCCCCTTACAAGAGGGGGGTTCCACGGCTAATAAAATAATCGTGGGCACCCCTCTTGTGAGGGGGGCGTGTCAACTCTCGTGTACGTATAGCAAAACCCTTTTTTCAGTGACATCAAGGATCCAAACTAAGCCTTAAGGTTATGTTACAATATACTTCCTTACCTGGAGCCTAGCTTTCTGGTATTATGCCCTTATTGTTCTATATGTCCTTAAATTCTTTTCAATTTAACATTGGTTTAAGCCTCCGAAGTGTTAATAAAATAACATAGAACAATTTTATTTTATTTCTTTTAGAGGGTGAAGTGTGGTGGAATGATGCTGGATTCTGTTAATAAAGGTAAATCAAACGTTGAAACAAGTTAAGGGTTGTAGAGGAACTTGAAATGTTTACTTCCAGTTTGAACTAAAAAGCTACAGTATGCTGTGGCAGAAGGAACAGAGGAAAAGTTTCCAAAATATTATTTGTTTTTGCTAATGCTTACTGGTTTTCACACTATCTTTTGTCCTGTTCTTTTGGTAAAAATGGAGCAACTTTGTTTGTAGGAACAAAATGAAGAAGATTTATTCTATGATGTATAAGTACCAATGTACAATGGGCACTTAGAGGGAGTATCCCACTTCCCATTACCTACTAGTAGAGAACCGGGTTTAGCAACGACAAGTAAAATCCAGAAAAAGATAAGCATCCAGTTATGAGTTTTTAATTAAACGAAGAAAAATATCCTTCCAGTCTAGTCACAGCACGACCTGTTTTTTAGATACCAAAACCCCCAATTAGTGTCCTTAGTATTTGAAGATGTAACCAACTCCATCGTATAAACATAGGACCTAATTACATCAGAGAGACTGCAGACCAAGAGAAACTCCTACAATTTAGCAACTATCGTCGACTTTGACGACCAATAGAATTTAGAACTGTCCATCCATTAAACCCTTAAAATAAAAAAGATTGCCCTGCATGTCTAGATGTTTTTGAAGTTCTATGTACTAACTCTTAGTGATGATTTAATAGCCCTACAGAGAGTGAAACAAGTAGTTATAAACCGCAAAATATACAATAATGTTATATTTACCATAGGGATAGCAAATCATTCTCTTATTTTTAACATTACTTGGGATATCCAATCATCCCTCTGGTACAATAATGTACACCATTCCTTTACCAAAACTTTGTCTTAAGAACATGCCAAATTTCATATAGACATAAATGATATGTCAATTGGTGAAATTCTCCGCGATATATTTGTCTTTATTGAATAAAAGGAGGGTAAAGCGGAAGAATACAAATTGAACTGGAAAGAGCACTGATTCTCTTCTTGGTTGCTGATTCACTTTCTATTCTCCCCAAAAGTAAATGAATTTGTCTCGAGTGTAGGATTAACATTCAATAGCATCTAATTCATTTGAGTAAGTTCCATGTTGCAGACTGAAAACTTTTCTATAGTATATGATGGAAGTTCATTTCAACAGCATTATGTTAATAGGGATTTAAGGAATAGGTATTGTAGTTCACTGAACCAGGTATTTTACTGCTAATTAAAATGGCCTTTCTAGTTTTCTTAATAATACACTGAAGTTTTCTGATTTCATTTTCAAATTATGCGGTTACAAGAAACTCAGCTGATAAAGTAAAAGTGTCAAGTTACTGGAAGTTGTGCAAGTATCGTCTGCGGTATCATTGGCTACATGATTGGTTGAGAAGGGAAATTCAAGCTGTAACTCAGGTTCAATTGTTTCTCTTCTTTTTTCTTTTCAGTAGTGTTGTCTACAGAAATCGTTTCTGGGGATTGATCAAATTTGGAAGTCATGATCCAAGAACAATCTATTGTGAATATGCATGTTACATCTAAATGGTGCAAAATCAAGTAATTTGAAGTAGATTTCCTAGATAAAATTGACCCGATAAATACTCGTGATTCCTTCCACCTTAAACTTGTCCATCTCCTGGTCTGCAGGCATGTGCAAAGATAAGAACTTTCTACTCTTATCAACAACTATGGTCCTTCAGTGCAAAGCTATGGGGAAGTTTATTCGTTGGTGCAGATTGCTTATATCTCTTAGTTTCCTTCTTAAAGTGGTGCAGATCTTTCATGATTTTTTTTTTCTTTTACTGGATTTTTGTGAATTTACAATTATTCATTTAGTGGCTTCATTTTACCCCAGAACACATTCTGTTCTGTGTCATCTTCAAGAAGTGAAAATTGAAATTGTTGACCTCGAAATTTGTACATCCAACGTGGCCAACATGGCCCAAGGCCTCTCGTGTCCACGTAAATCTGTTCTTGTATACTAGGACAAACCGTTAGCCACACGTGGCTTTCTCTGGTGGTGGTGGAGGTGGCCGCTCACACTCCGACGGTCAAGTCAATTGACAATACAAGTATTTGAATGTGGGATGTGTTTTAGACACGAGCCTCTTATGTAAAATGGGGTTCGGCTTTGGGAGAGTATATGAGTGATAGCCATTAGATGTGGAGGCACGAGGCTTCATCCACATGGCCAATGCATCCTATCATGGGCGTCACTCAATCAAGTGCATCTAATGTTATGACATTTTTGCCGCCCTAAATCTGACACAAAGGATTAGACTTAACATGTTGACTTGATAGGGTGGTTATAGCAGCGAGTTGTCACATCATTCATTCGTTGAAGATTCTGTTCAAAATTTCTTCTGCAGAGCCCTTACTTGCCTTACCTCATTCATGAGGGTTTGGCCTTACATATGGGGTCGGTTCCAGCAAATGAGTTCTACCTTTTCATCGGAGTTCGGCCTCCTCATGGGGGGTTCAGCAAAAAAACTGCCACTTAGGCAGAATGGTGTAGAGTGTGGGCCCAGGTTCGTTTGCCATGTAGCTGCCGTGTGGACGTACTTGGAGCCTCGATGGAAGAGGTGTGACAAAAATGCTTCGCCTTTGCAATTGAGCCATGACAAATTAGTAACTGCTATTTGGTGCCTTGCTGGAGTGACCCTTTCAATCCCGAAATACTATAGGTTTTAAAATTGGTTCAATATTGGTAGCTTATCAGAGTACAAGTTGAATACCAGTTTGACTTAAATACTTGTTTATACACTATATTTGTCTGGAAAGTCAAAAATAATTCATGTATGTACACGAAGCATTGGAATTTTCTTTTTTCGGGATTTAATGTATTTAAAATGTTGCAGAGATGAGGTAAAACATTCAAAGGTTTCTACTGCGACGAAGCGAGAAGAGTTCAAATTGTTGGTTTATCAGGCAGTCAGACCTTTCTTGATGGGTAGATCGGATAGGTTTATGTATGAGTTAGAACTATTTCTGGCATCAAAACTGAAAATTGATGCCTTTGATAGAGTTTATATCCAGCATTTAGGTTGAAAAATTCCTGAAATAAGCAAGGAGGAGGAGAAAGAGCCAGATGAAACTCCAGAACTTGAACCTTCAGTTCCATATTTGTACATCCTTGATCAAGATTCTGATGATAATTGAGTATTTGCTTTGTAATCTTTATATCAAATTTCTACCATTTTTTTTTCATTAGTTTTTTTTTATTAAAAAAGGTTATTTGCTTTTCTTGAATGTCAATGCATATTAGGGCATGTTTGATATGTATTTTGAGACTAAGAAACTGTAAGCATTTTCTTCAATAGAGTATCTTGGTGTCATAGAAAAAGTAGCACCAATTTATTAATTAGTATATCTTGTCTTCAATAACAGTTTCGTCCACAATAATTTACGAGGGCATAAAACAATTTATTTAACTACATATTTTTCAATCAGCAAACTAAATCAAATTGAAAAAGTTCAACAAAAATTTTACTCCTAAACAAAAATAAGTCGATCAATGTACGAACTTCGCGTAAAAATAATAATTAGGCTTCACGATTTAATAATATATATATTTTATTTATGTAACATAAAGTAACAATCATCTTTAAAGATTTCATAATCTTTTTAGTGGTTTGAATCATTGATAAAATATCATGCACACCATGTGAAACTCTTTAATGGCGTTGTACTTGAACAATCTTGGCCTGCACATTAATTCAACTTACATCCATCTACTTTAATTGGGATTGTGCCACAAAAATGGTAATGTTGTTAGGGTTCATATCCATATTTTTGGACCTACTCTATATTATGTTGAACTCTATCTCCATGGTTCTTTAATGCAACATTTCAAATTTCATTTCTTTATCTTGTTTATCACAATTCAGACTGGCATATCAAACATGTCATAAAGTTATTTGTTAAATTTGTCGGAGAGAGCACAATTTTTTGTATTTAAGAACGTACTTCATTTCATAATTCATCTGTAATTTTATACTAAACTTAATTCTTAATAAATTTATTACGTTGTTCCTTCATTTCACGAAGACAATGAAACGCTTCAAATGTAATTTTCATCGTCCCCAATCATTCATGGAAATATCTTCTTTCAATATTGGCATCACTTTCGATTGTGACTTCACGGGTGTTGACTTCCTCAAAATTATTCATAGCCATATTTAAACCATTAACTCTACAGATGTGGACACTAAAGATGGGCCACTTGCTTTAGATATGTGGTGTTTCATTTTTTTAGTAGGTATACCTCTACTTTAAAAGTTTTTTAAAAGTTGAAGTCAAAATTTATAATTAATTTTAACCATTTATTTCATGAAATTCACAATTTTTATAAATTTTTCAATCATACATTTTATTATTATTTTTAATCAAAATCCGATAATTTTTTAGTAAAAAGGTTTGTCAAACAAAACAAAAGGATGACAACCCTCCACAATTACTCAATAAATGTCCAAACTTTGATATGCTTAAAGAACCTTCAACAATATTGTTACTCAAGACTCTAATTTACGAGAGGCATCGAAATTAAGTCAGTTGATCGCTTAAATTTACATGTCGGTTAGATCCGTCAATTTTACGATTTAAAGCTTTGAATTGATGTCTAATGATTTTTTTTTTTTTAAATATCATATCAACATCATATGGACCATTCGACAAGTAGGTATAGTTATTGGCCAAGCCGCGTTACAGCTTAAAAACCTCAACTAGTTAGAGATTCCAATGCAATCTTTCCTTTATTCCTGCCTTCTTTTCTTCTCGTTCCTACTCAACTTTTCGAAAAAAAGGAATAAAACAAAGACACCAATCACATAAACATTTCAAAGCAAAAGCTGCAAATAAGCCTTATTCACTTTTAACTGTTTTTCTCCCTTTCCACTTTGAGATTTTTTTTTTTTTGAGGGAAACGTTCTCTTTCTGAAAGTCGGGACTGTAGAAAGCTTTGGATAAAAGTTGAAAAAATTAATAAAATTACAGATTCCATAAAATGTGTAATTAAAATTAATAATATACTTTTATCAACTTTTGAACTATTCCAAACAAGCACTTAATAATCACTAAGAAAGCTTTCTCCTTGCCTTGAGTCACTGGATGAACGTCTACATGTTCTAAGAACCCGTAACAAATGAAGATTCAAGAGAACGTCCGAATATCCTAAGTGGAATTAAATTTTTCCTTTGGTATGATATGTCATGACTCATGTAGAAAATCAGTAGTTTACTCATGTTTTCAATCATACATTCATATAAAAAAAATATTTTGCACGTATACTCAAATTTTTTTCTACTTTAATCATGTATCTTCTAAAAATTCACTATTTAAAACATTATTTTTTTAGGTGATATCCATCTGTCTCGCCATCATATTCAAATTTTCAAATCCCTTTTGTCGAATGAGTTTAAAATTTTGAAAGAAAATAAATAAACAAAATACATGAAATTTAATTTACCCAAAATTAAAATTAAAATATATTTTTTTCTATCTTCTTAACAATCCCTCGTTCTAAAATAAAATAATGTTACACGTACATTCAAGTTTTTTTATATATTTTTATTTTTGTAGCCATACATTCTTTTTAAAAAAATTTTAAAAATTATAAATTTAAATAATGGGATCAAATGGGGGCTAATATTAATATTTCAATACATCATGAATAAGGAATTATTATTCACAAAAAAACATATAAAAATTGTATATAAGACAACAACGAAATAATAATAACAACAATAATTCACCATTAACAAACCCCTAAATCTCCATTTTCTCGTATTCAAAACACTCAATCTCGAAAAGTAAAGAGTTAAAAAATGATAAAAATAAAATAAAATCCAATTAAAAAGTAATAGCAGTAGTGAAAGCAATTTTTAACTCCTGCAGCGAGTGATGGCGGAGCAGCCGCGGGTGTAGGGATTGGCTTGAGCGCCAGGACGGCAGTTGTAGTAGGAGGCGCCGCGGCGGGAGCAGGGCACTCTGTTCCTCTGGAGCGCGCCGTAGCTTATGTAGCGGCGGCGAGTGGCTAGGATACGCCGGTTGGCCTCGGAATCCAGATCGAATTCTTCATCTGTGTCGGATAGACACTCGGCAATCGTTCCTTTGCAACCGGATCTCATCATCGGCATAAGCCACCCCACCGCCTCCTGCTCTGAGCTAGCCGAGGCTTGGGAAAGTAGTAGTGATGCGATTATGCAGAGCGAGAAAAAAAGAGAAGAAACTGTTTTTGCCATTCTCATTAAGCTGATTTTTCAATGAGATCTTTACCTTGCCTTCTCGGTTTCTGATTCAGGTAGTTGTTTCGGTGGCGATGGTGGTGGGAAACGGTGGCTATCTTCCTCTATTTCCTTTATTTCTTGGGATTTGAGGAGTTCCCGGAGAACAAATGCTAATTGTAGATGGGGGATCTCGCCAAATATATAAGTGTAGGACAGAGGTAATAATTAGGCCTCATATACTCTTCAAAACTACGAGAATGCCACTTATACTTTCCATTGCTTTTAATTGAAGTTAAAAGTATTTAGCAGGTGATCATTATAAAGAGAAATAGAGAAAATAATATTTTAATTATTAAATTTTTTAAGAATGTATAATAAAAGAAAAATGAAAAAAATATTGGATTAACGTGACGAATATTTTGCCCCTATTTGGTGCTAATGATTTTAAAACTCTTTTTGACATAAGATCATTTTCAACCATAAATTACATAATATAATATTCTGCAAGTAAATCTAAAATTTTTCCTGATTTTTTAACCATATATATTCTCCTAAAATGCCATTCAAAACTCTCTTTTTTTTTTTAAATAATTGATACCAAACAAGGGCTTTATTGTGTGAAACTGTAAATGTGATTGAAAATTAGTATTTAAATAGTTTTATTTTAATGATAGTCAAACATGGGTTAAATGCGACGACTCGAGTACCATAATTCTAAAAAGTTTGGCTCGGGTTGCCCATGAACTAGTCATTGGTGTGTCAGTTTGACTCGTGAGCACTAAGGCTCGATATTTTTTTTTTTTTAGCATAAAATTGTGTTTTAATTCTTCACATAACTTGGCTCACGATTTCTTGAATGGAAGACAAAAGTTGGAGACATATATTGATTGATTTACCCTTGCCTAAAAAAGCATTAAGAGAAAACAAGAAAAAAAAAACATACGAGGGTAGTTTAGAAGGTCACTATTATTCGAGAAAAGAAATACGATGTCTCTCTTTCTCATTCGATCGCTTTGTCGTCAATGTTACAAGTTTCGCAGTTAATTCTTCGTTCTCTCCCGATCTCAGAGTATTTACAACTTTGGGTGTCTGAAATGAATTTTATTTTTCTTGTGGGTCGAAAACTAACGGCGTTAGGCTAACGGATGAGTTGTATTACTTGTACTTAGCTGTTGAGGGCGCAAGGTGTAATCTAAATGTGTGTGGGGACCAAATAACAGAATCAAATTCGGTGATTGCGCGTTAATAGCCGTCCTCAAACTTAACAGATACACATTCTCTCTTCTTTTATTCTTTGTTTGTTATTTAATTATCTGTACTTTGTTTTAATTTGACTTGAAAAAACAAAAAAAAAAAAGCATCTCCCCATAAATTGTCTGATTCATTTATTTGTCAACTTTTTTTTTCCCTTCTATGTTAGGCAGTTTGTAGGATTAGTTTCCTTCACTTCTTGCAAAAGATATTTTTGAGAAAAGTACCTTTGATCAATTTTCTCGAAAAATTTTAATAGTCAGAAAAAAGTTAGATTTACTTTGACTTTAGTACCTTAAAGTAAGTCAACGGCGTACGTTTGAAGAAATCGGATGACGTTAAGCCCCTATTTGGTTTAATAACGTAATTAATAAAAATTAGGAGCTTTTCTTAATTCATACGACGATCAATGACATCCTGGCATGTAAACATAGTTCAAGAATCATACCAATGTGAACGGCAGAAAAAAAAATTAAAATATCCCACATGCACATGGACTAAAAACCAAATGCGCCCCACGGCTAAAATATTTCCAAAGTTTAATAAACAAATATCACCCCGGTTTTCAAGGAAGACTTTATAGTACCCTAAATTAAGTCAAAGAGCATACATTTTAGAGAAATCCTCGAGCTTAAATAGACCCGTTATCACTTATCACCCGCAACTTCTAGATATATTTGATACACAATACTAGTTGACATATTACAATGAAAATTTAAAACTCATTTTTCTTCTTTAACAATAGACTCCAATTCAAGTTGCTAAACATTTCATCACTCGAACTTTGTGTTTTGCAGAATCATCAATAAAGAGTAATACCAGTTTGAATTCCGACATTTCTTCTTCTACATTAGGAAACTTCACGAAGAAATGAACTCCGACAACAAGAGCAAGCTGTACGGATAATGCTGAAATTCACTCCAGATTTGAAACATTGGACCAAACCTTACAACTTCAGCATATATGCACTGCATCATCCACATGAAAAACCTTGGGAACTAATGGCCAGAGACTTTAACTTTGATCTTGTCTAACCTTGTCATAGATATCTCACATTAATGTATTTCAGAAAACTTTTCCAGTATAGCAGATTTGCCCAACTTGTATTATTTGTTCGCCTGCAAAATGGAAACGTGTTTCAGCTTCAGTATCGAAGAAGTAATAGAAATAAATATACTCAACATGCTTTCCTCCTGCTGCTTCTCCATTACTGATAATTCAGTTTACGATCTTCCACATTTTTCGTCTATTCACAAGATTAAAACCAAGAATATTTCAGGAAAAATACAAGTGTCACTCAACGTTAAAGCCAAATAGAATGATAGAACAATTTGATTTTATTATTTCTTATCTAGAAAGTGCAAGACAATCAACTTATATTGAATTTCAAAGCAATTGATCTACTGATGAAATCAAAACACATGTTATATAATTTCAGAGTACGGCCAGTGATGAAGGCAACTATGGTGACTCCTGCTCCAATGAAGGCACTTTTGTTGATAGAAGAAATAAGTTGCAGCATTTCTCCTTCTTTTTCTCTTTTTCCATTCGTGGAGGAAGGGGGGTCTGCCCTGCAGGAAGGGATTTTGCAGCTTGAGGGTCACTCGAGACACTACTATTGGTGTTTGGTACATCACTCTTGATAATCAAGATGGACAAAATCACAAGGCATAACAATTTATTCGTCTTTATCTTTCTGAAAAAAAAAATATTACAAAATGTCACCAGGGACGTTTTCTGGTTTTTGTTTTTGAGAGTTAAGAAAATTAAAACAGAAAATCAAAATCAAATCATCCTGTGACCCTCGTACTTGAAACTAAAAAATCTCCTAATTTAGGCAAGCATGATGAATTAATCCACAAACTTGAGCGGCTAGAACTGAAAATTGAAGGCATTTAAGTGTTTCAATGAATGAGGGTCCCTCGAGTCACTACTATTGGTGTTTGGTACATCACTCTTGATAATCAAGGTGGACAAAATCACTAGGCATAACAATTTATTCGTCTTTATGTTTCTGGAAAAAGAAAATTACAAAATGCCACCAGGGACGTTTTCTGGTTTTTGCTTTTGAGAGTTAAGAAAATTAAAACAGAAAATCAAAAACAAATCATCCCGTGACCCTTATGCTTGAAACTAAAAAATCTCCAAATTTAGACAAGCATGATGAATTAATCCACAACTTGAGCGGCTAGAACTGAAAATTTAAGGCATTGAAGTGTTTTAATGAATGAGACTTGCACTCACCAGAGAAAACAATACCCAATCATCACTCTGAATGAACAAAGCATAAATCCAAAATAGTCATCATTCCTCATAGTATGGAGGCGTTGAGCGCACACATATGTCAGTCTCATCCCCTTCATCATCTTCCTCATCAGCTTCCACCCAGTTACTTGGATGACGTTGTGAGATAACATGACCATTCAGTTCTGCCCCATTTAAGATCACAAGAAATGATGGTTAATTTAATATACACCAAAAAATATAAACAAGGCAAAACCTGCACACTGAAACTAACCTTGAGGCTGTTCAGCATTATCCGTTTGCATGGGATGGCATCTAATGCATTCGGTCAAGAAAATTAGTCATTTTAAAGTGTATCATATGCTTAGATATTTTTTTGACTGCATTTACTGAAGTCAGTATCACTACCAGACAATCCATATTCTAATTGCAGATATAACACACTTAAAAAGCCTATAGTTCCTAGCTTCCTCAGGTTGATGCACCATCCTAGATCCTCAAACTGTTGAATGACACCAATAAATCGATGGCAAGTGTCATTTTTATTTTCATAACATGGAAATGGAACGATCATGCATGATTTATATAAATATTTCTAGACCTCAACCTGATGATGATCTATCATTGTATCTTATCGAACAACTGGCAGCACGAAAATGCGATAAGAATCTCTCTAAAAATAGGCTTTAATTACTAAAAGATTAAACCTGAGACAACATGCTTTTCTTTGAACAAGTGCAGAGATATGGCACTTCTGATGCACACAGTCTAAACAAGCAGGTCATGAGTGAACCACTAAGAATTTTAACAGCACTACAAGAATTTGACCATAATTTATATTTTCCCTCCATTAGCTCAGCAAAGCATGTTCGTACTAGTTCCATGCATAAGCTGCACATCTCTGCTTGCCTCTGGTAGAGCAATTTTACATAAGGTATCATTACGGTTATAAAAATCTCAAACCCATTAAAAGCATGGCAATAAGACTGGGAAAAAAAAAATTATATATATATATATCAGGATACTCATTATGATCCCCAGGCATTCCAGCAGCAT
Source organism: Fraxinus cuspidata (assembly GCA_903798385.1). NCBI lineage: Eukaryota > Viridiplantae > Streptophyta > Magnoliopsida > Lamiales > Oleaceae > Fraxinus > Fraxinus cuspidata. The sequence continues at coordinate 11,391 of CAIGRP010088063.1, forward strand.
ATCCATCTTTCGATATGTGCATTGCCCCAATCCCCTGAGTCGTCCTCTGCTCGTTGGTACTTTGATTTCTTTCCCCTGGAACTTGCCTATCTTCAGCACCATTACCACTTCTTGCGGCACTTCCTGTAGGCAGTTGGAGTTTAAGTAATCATGTAACCTTTAGTCTTGAAGTTTAAAAAATAGCTTATTTTACCTGAGAGTTCAGACCATATTCTGGTGTGATCGGTAGGATGTTCAGAAACATTTTCTTTTGATCTATACTGTACTGGGGCCTCTGTTCCATGAGAAGCAGTGGCTGCTGCTGCTGCAGGTTCCGTAGAATTCACACCATTGAGCTGTGACACCAGCATAGTTGCAAGCACCAGGGCAGCATCGAAATTTGAATTAGAACCATCATCGAACCCAAATTTCGGCGCCATCAGGATTGGCCTGTTTCTCCAATTTTCACATCATGGTTAACAAAGTCAAAATTAATATTCCCGCACCACAAAATCACGCGTCAAACAAGTAAACAACTAAAACAAAATGATCATGTACACATATTCAACAGTTACATGTAGTTAATAGCAGCAGCAGGAAAAAAGTGACTTATGATTTTCAGTTAAACTTAGAACCCTCAATATAAGACAAGAAAAAATGTCAAAAGTTGTGTTGAAGGAAGAACAAAACTGATAAAAAGGATCCACGTGGATTTCATCATTAACTCAGTGGTAGAATGTGCATTGCAACTGATGCTATGCTTCAAGTTAAAATAGGATGGTGTAACTTCATATAAGTAGCTACATTAAATCCCCACCGTATCCCGATAAGGCCGGCCAAAGAAATTACATATACAATAACATCAAGCCTCTATTTGACAGAATGTTTTTGGAAATAATGAGTTTTTGAATAGTAAATTTTGGGAGAATGTGTAGTTAAAAAGTAAGGAAAAATTTTTGGTTTACGTGAATAATATTTTATTGTAAGAATGTGTGGTTGAAAATGATAATGAGAAAAAATAATGAGAAAGAATGGTTGTCAAACAAAGGCTAATATTATAATAAATAGATAAATCTAGTCTCTTACTACAACAATTCAGATCCAATGTAAAGGCTCTAAATCGTATACAGACTTCAATAATTCAGATACAATGTTTTAGCTCTAAATCATATACAATTTGTGGAAATTCGGAAGTGATTTGATAAGGAAAAATATAATTGATTCCTAATTAAATCATTCTATAGTTAGATTAATTCCACATACTATTTAATTAGGTAAATCGAGGCAAATTTCTTTTCTCCAAATTTAGGAGATTATTTTCCTTTTGTATATTCTTTATTGTACTATAAATAGGCTGTAATAGTGTGCACAACAGCACAAGTTATCATTTAAGGAATACAAAAACAAATCATCCTGATTTCATAGTATTAGAGCCTGGTTGGCAAACTAATGTATCTATCACACGCTATACCTGATATCGCCTTTGCAGTAAGTGTAGTAAGTCAGTATATGCACTCACCAAAAAAAAGCTCACCTAGAAGCCGTATACAAGATCCTAAGATAACTCAAGGGGACTCCAAGTAAATGTCTATCTTTCAAGAGATGTGAAAGAAAGGAAGTGGAAATCTCTATAGATGCTGATTGGGCTAGATCAACAGAAGACGGAAGGTCAACTACAGGTTACTGTACCTTTGAATGAAAGAAGCAGAGCTGAAACTGATTTTAGAGTTGTTGCACAAGAAATATGCAAAGAATTATAGTTATAAAAATTCTTGGAAAAACTACAAGTCACAAAAAAGCTTCATAAGAAACTCTACTGTGATAATAAGGCAGCCATCAACATTTATATCAATAACAAAGCATGTAGAAGTGGAGCGACATTTTATCAAAGAAAAAGTTGGAGATAGAGTTATCTATATGACTTACGTCCCCTACAAAAGAACAAACTATAGATATCTTCACCAAAGGATTCTTGGAAAAAATTTCGATGATTTTATCTTCAAGTTGGACATGATCAACATTTATGATCCAACATGAGGAGTGTAGAAATTTGAAAGTGATTTATAAGGAAAAACATTATTGATTCCTAATTAAATCATTCTATAGTTAGACAAATTGATCATTCTATAGTTAGACTATTTAATTAGGTAAATTGAGGCAGATTTCTTTTCTCCAAAATTAGGAGAGTGCTTTCCTTTTGTACATTCTTTATTTTACTATAAATAGGCAGTAATAATGTGTGCAAATTATCATTCAAGAAATACAGAAATCAATCCTTCTGATTTCACAATTTATGCACATTTTATGACAACAATGTCGCCAACAATTTATCTTGGGGTATAATTTTGCTGCATACATGCTCCAGATTGGATAAAAAGGAAGGCATTGGGGTTGAGGGAGAGAGAAGGCGTGTGGAAAAGAAGCAATAAAGATGGTAAAGCACTGGAAGCAGCTTAATCTTACTCGCCGGCTTTATCAAAATATAAGTGTATGTCAACTTCACATCCTTCACAGAATGCAAGAAACGCCTGGAATTTTGAACAAGAAAAAAAATTAATAGCTGTGAACAACTAAAACAAACTCTTTACAGCAATATCAGAAAAGGAGTGAATTTATTTAGCTTGTTTGCTTGAGTACCTTCAATTCTTTCACTCCAAATGTTACATCTACAGGATCCCCAGAGTGAGTATACTGCACAAACTCTTCAGCAGGGTCTATCCACAACTGTGTGTGTAGTGTTGAATCATTGTCTGGAATAAAAAACCATAAGATTGAATCTTACAGTAAACTGAGATCATTAGAGGGAAATATAGCCTACCTTTGGTAGGGTCTATGTAACTTCTGAGTTCAACAGCTTTCCCGCCAATTTCATTTGCAGCATCAAGAGGTAAGGAAGAAGGCTGGGTTGCAATGAACGTGATCTCCTGAAGGGTTGATTGAAAATTAGCTAATAATCTGTTAAGATCACGAGGCCTTACTACGAAGTTGCTGGGAAGCTTTCTCCGATCAAGTGATAGTTGTTGTACGTCAGGTTCAACATTGCAAGTAATCCAATAGGATTTTTTCATACCTGCAAAAAAAGAATGATTTTTTTACACTTTACTCATTTCAGGTTGATATCAGACGAACGTACCATGATGTTTCTGAAACAACTTGAATTGGCTCAACTTCCACTATTACGTCATGCATGATCATCAGATGTATATCTACTTACTACAAATGTTGCGTACAAAGTTGATAGTTCAGAGTAAATATTTAATGTGCATCACTCCTAAAGGATAAACTTCCAGTCACGGTTTATATTTGAAAAGAGAAAGCTAAACTAAAGTTAAAATCATTGATTATGTGGCAGGTATAAAAACAACCATTCATGATAGTTTCTATGTAACAATTTTTCAGTGACTTTACCATATCAAATTTCACCTGGTATCTCCTGTGAGATGGAGTGTAAAAGCTCACAGTAGGAATCTATTTTAATAAGATAGCATTACATGAAATTATAGGTAAATTCAAAAGTAACATCTTCTTAAACTTGTAAATTGCATCTAGTCATTATCCCACCAATCAGAGCCAGGATATGGAGAGAAGATAAAAATTGAGATGGAAGGCATTTTACCATTAACACAGTCCAAAGTCCACTGCACTTTCGATGCGTCAGGATCAGGCAAAAGCACACTCAAATGATCAATGCTCACAATGGGCGTTCTTAGAACAGAACAGATTGCCTGCATAAACCAATATCAGCATAAAATCACCCAACCTTTGCAATAAAAAATCATCCAAATACTGAGCAGTCAATAAAAAAAAAAAGTTTACCTTCAAAAGCACACTGCATTGCATCTGGGCACCTGATATTCTATATACATCAAAGAAATCGGGCCTTAATGTAATATATTGATATGCTGACCTCGACGAGTTAAGAGTGTGAAGAGTGAGCTGCCATCAGAAAAGAAAAGGGAAAAAAAGTCAGATATACTGGTAAATGTAAACGATTGCATGCTGCAATACCTAGAATAAATCATCTGCTTTTATAATGCTCCTCCTCCTAATTCCTATAAATCTCACCTGGTGATGATGTTAAGCAAAGGTGAAAAGAGTATTCTCCAAAGCTTAAAAAGAAAATTGGAAAAGGACAAGCTCTTCTTATGGCTTACGTTTTTCAATTCACAACGTTGGAGGTTCTTTCGCTTTAAATATTATGAATACCTTCATTTTGTTTTAATTTTTCCCAGACCCAGAATTGAGGTATCAACTATTGTTTACTCATGATGCTCGTATGTAGTACATGATAATTATTAAACCTATTGAACCCTAATTGAACTATCAGGCGCACTGGTTTTGGGCAATAATTCCCTAATATCAACTTCCAGTCAACTAACACATAAAATTAATTCATTAAACAACTGTCTTATTGCCAATTCAAATTTCTGTTCAATTCTAATTTATGATATGATGATGTCAATAATTTGAAAATTTTAAGAAGAAAACAGTGTAAAATCTGAGTAAAAAGCCATAAATGGAACCTGAGAAAGAGAGGCCTGAAGGACGAGCTCGTTCCCGATGCGTGCGAGGCACGTGACAGAGCGAGCGAAGGTCTTGAGTGCATTCCCGCTCAGACTGAACTCCATTTTTTCTCACGATGCAACTGCAATTCCAATTGTACCTTCTCTCATTCATTCATTCTTCTTCGTAAGGTGGAAGGGATCTAAGGCGGGAAGGGTGCCTCCTAGGCCGGGTAGCCTAGTTGGGCCTACAGCTGGGTGGGTAGTCCATTACTACCAATAGGATCATCTAAAGGCCGATCCACGGGTAGTCGGACTAGTTAGTCGGTTCACTACCCTCTGATTTTGCGAAAATTGCACACGAATCCTTTAGCATTTATCGCAACATCGTTCTCAACATTTAAATTTGGATGTTTAAACTCTTGTTTGATCCACGTTATTTTCAAAATATATTTTTCCCTCTATTCTTCTTCAATAAAATCATATTACACGCAAATACAATTTTTTTCTTATTTTTTAATCATACACTCTCCATTAATTTACTATTCCAAAATGCATTCTTACAATAAAATATGATTCAAACATGCTCTAAATTTCAGCAATTTGAAATTGGTCCTTTTCGAACGGTAAATGTCAAATATAATGTAAATTTAGGCGTGACCTTTATATATGATAAAAATGTCTTGACGGTGTTACAACCACTTCCTATTTTATTTATATATTAATATACCAAAAAATAAAATAGAATAAGCCAAAAAAGAAAAGATAAAAAAAAGAAAAAGAAAACCAAAAGAAGAATATACAAACTTAACTTCACCAAACGTTCCATCTCCACCCTTGCAACAAACCTTGTCCTCACTGCCCTTTAATTTGGTTTCGACCCCACCACCCCAAATTTGGTTCATAGTCAAGCATCCCTAGCCAAATCTAGTTTGCCACCTACTACAATCATTCAAATCTGGTTTATCACCCACAAACACAACATTAAATGTTACAATTCTCAACTAAAAGTTGTGAAGCTAGATCCTTGGTCATCCTGTAAGGTGGGTCAGGGGGCAACGATGCCGATTAGGTTAGAGTGGTACTTTTGGGTTGTGAGACAGAATTAAAATAAAATAAGAAACGGACAAGTTTGAGGTAGGAACCATGTTATCCATCCTGCCTTTTTGGTACGGGACAATGCGGTTTGAGGAATTTGGTCGTCCTTTGTTGGGCTTGACAAGGGGAATAGGTCTATTGCGAAAATGTGATGGTGGGACATCGAAATTTAAGTTTTTCTATTTTGTTTATTTTAATTTTAGCTTTAACTTAAAATAGGTGTGGAGTCATTTTTACTTGAACACGTTGACACGTGTTGATTCAATGTTTGAATTGAGAGCTTGTGTCCAAAAAGAACTTATCACACTTATTAAAAGGTTAGAATTAAACATAATTGAGAGTTAGGAACTATTTTGCAACATGATTGACATTACCATTCTATCTGGTCGAGGTGAGACCATATATAAGGTAGTTGAGGTGATGCATCACCTTCGTAGAGGTGTCTGAAGATGTCAATCCTCCACGGCCAGGTAAGGTGCAACGCATGCTGTAGGGATAGAATTTGAGGCAATTAGCCTTGTTGATTGATAAAGGCATCTCACACTTTACTTCTTCAACATCTCTTGTAAAAGATTTCTCTACGATTGAAGGATAAGACGTCTTTGTAGCAAGTGCCTAAGGTCAAATCGTTAGTCTATATTTCAGAGATCAGATATACACTCTAGGGTGGCCACTTTTCAAAAAAAAAAAAAACATTATATGACAATCAACCTATAATTGACGGATTGATGCACAGGAAGTGAGGTGATCATTAAGATATGGCCAAGTGTTTTTCTATCCAACAATAAGTTTCCCACTTCTTTTATTATAAGAAATCACACTTAACACCATTTGAATGTAATGCAATTTTATATAATCAATTGTAACTTTGCTGTCACATTATTATCCCTATACATCTTTATATAGAATCATTTTTTACTTAGTGACTCGCATCTTTTTCACGTCCCACGCCCCTAAATATTTACTCTTATATAGACTGACTTAATTGTTGAAGTGCTCACGATCACCTCTCTCACCACTGAGAAGGTCATGTGCTTTAATAGTTTGTCTAAGTGTGCATGAAGAGGATATGTGGACATGAGAAGGAATCGAGTTCTAAACGTCACCCTACAAAAAATGAGGTCAACAACAATCATGCAAATCTGGTTCACCTACAAACACAATATCAAATGTTACATTTCTCAACCAAAAGTTGCAACGTTAGTTCCTTTGTTATCCCATAAGGTGAGGCAACGATGCGAGCCAAGTCGGAGTGGTCCTTTCACGGTTTAAGACATAAATAAAATAAAATAAGATCGAACGGGTTTGGGGTAAGAACCATGTTCTCCATCCCCTTCCTTTTTGGTACGGGACAATTTGGGTTGAGGAATTTTGTCATCATTTGATGGGTTTAATGAGCACATTAGGTCTATTGCAAGAATGTGATGTTGGGAGATTGTAATTTTAGTTGTTCTATTTTGTTTATTTTATTTTTAGTTTAACCTAAAATAAGCATTGAGACATTTTTTCTTGAACACGTTGACACGTGTTGATTTATAATGTTTGAATTGAGGGCTTGTGTCCAAAATGGACTTATTACACTTATTAAAGGTTAGGATTAAGCATAAATGAGAGTTAGGAACTATTCTGCGAAAGGAACCGAAGGTTGGGGGTCAATGTGTAATTTTCCCTAGGGTTTTTTCTGCATCTTAACCTATAAATTCGTGAAAAGATGCTTTCTTCCCGCACCGGCTCTCTCTCTCTCTCTCTTACTCTTATCCTCACCTGCGTATTCTGGGACTGGTACTCTCTCGGTTCTGTAGCTTCATAATCCGCATGTAGATCGAAATATAAATACACAGCTCCGAGTATCTTTATTCAGTATTAGCATATAGCCGTAAATTCTCACTTTAGATTTAATACAGCAATTTGAAACTAACAATGTTTACTTACGTTATTCGATTGACAGGTTCTGTTTGAGAGTTTCTTTTCCGATTAAGATTTGTTCAAGCATTTTGTTTCAAGTGTTATTAAGTTTATTTTGTTAGTTACCGATGCAAAGTTTTTACCTTCTTTATTTTGGGGTCGAATGCAATAAATTCTCCTGTACGGTGAAGTAAATTTTGTTTCTTTATGATGGACTTTTAAAGAATGTTTTGGTAATATATTATGTGCTTCATCAGTATATTAATCAATTCAGGCCTCTGCAGAACAGGACTCGACAATAAAATTAACAATAAACCTAACAGATTTACATTTATTTTTAGTTTGGGTATTTGATTCGCACCTCTTGGATAATTTATAATAATCTTAGACTGGTTTATTGTTTGAAATGTATCTAGGTTAAAAATTGTTAAATAAAAAATGCTGAATTCCTTGCAGTTTCAGTCTATAGATTACTAATGGGCACATGTAATTAGCTCGTTGTTTTCTGTTTGGGTATTTTATTGGGTTTTCTGTGGATTCAGGTTTTCTCAGCCTCGAGTATTAGGATAATTAGCGAAGATGCAGAATGAGGAAGGACAAAACATGGATCTCTACATCCCCAGGAAGTGGTAGGCATATTTTTTATACAGCTACTGTTAGTACTTATATAATTTAAAGTTCCGTGCCCACATGGGTTCCCGGCTCATTAATTATGGTTGTGGTGCAGCTCCGCCACAAACAGGCTGATCACTTCTAAGGATCATGCTTCTGTCCAGATCAACTTTGGACATTTGGATGAAACTGGCCGATACACTGGCCAGTCCTCCACCTTTGCTCTCTGCGGATTTGTTCGTGCCCAGGTAATATTTTCCCCAGTTTTGCCAATTTGGAATTGACATGCTGCAAATTTCTGCTGTTTTATATTTCAATAAAAAGTGGTAGTTATTTGTTTGAGTTACTCTTTTAAATGTTATCGTAATTTGTTGGAAATACATTTTTATTGATAAGTAAATTGATAGAATGGATGTTGGTATTATTTTGTTTATTCCTGGTGTTTTTACCCCAACTTATTGGGATTCAGTTTGGAGGGATCAATAGATTAAAACACTTACTTTCCTTTTTTTTTCTTGTTTAAATTCTGCTTCTAGTAAAAATTGTTTCCACTTCCAGTTAACTTAGAACGTTATCTCTTTCCAAAAACCATCACTTGAATGTATTAATACATATGCACAAGCAATTTATCAACCAAATGAACCTAGAAAATCCTAGAAGTACAGAACGTAAGAAACAGCACCAGATTTGTAGTGGTTCAATTCGACCTGAGTCTGCATCCCACTCCCAGAAGTTTCATTGCTCATATTTTGACTTTGCATTAACTAACCCTTGTTTGGAACCTAATTCAACAGTCGCAATTCCCTTTGCTTTCAGTTGTCTGGAGTTCCATCATATCAGTAGCAAACAAGCTACAACCCAAGACAACAACAACTCTATTTATGAAAAGAATAAATTTTCTGAACATATATACAACCAGTGATTGGTGAATATCATATATTGGAAGGATTTCATATTTTACCAAGTAAGCTCACGTTTCTCAGAATTTTGTAGAACAAGCTCACACACACACACACACACACACACATATTATCTCTTTTACTTCATCAATTTCTCTTGATTCAATCAATTTGAAATCTAGTGTATATTTCAAACCTTAACCATCAATTGGCCACGTTAAATATAACAGATTTTGCGGGCCACAGGCTGTAGCATGTTTTTTCCTCTCTTTTCTTTGTTTTATCATATATATTTTCATTATAAACAAGAAAATCTTATGATCTATGATATTCATCTGTAATCGTGTGAATATCTTGGATATTTTTTTGTTATATAAAAGAGAGAGCTACAATTATTGTTGTTGCTGTAAGTTGGTATCCCAACCAACTCAAAGGAAAGGAAATTTGCTGCTGCTATGTAGTGCAAAATGCTAGAACCAATAGTTCTTTTTTCTTTTTAAGTCAATTATTTATTTCTTTGTTAATAATATAATGTGGAGACATAATATTTAAATTAACTCGTATTGATATCTGTAATTAATATTAAATACGGTAAAACTAAACAAACTGATTTGATCTATCGACTCTAAGTTAAATCTTTCAATCTGGTACTAAATGAAGTTTTTGGAGGTATAAAATGGTCTGGGCCTTTCATGCCTGAGAAAGCGAGCTAGCAAAATTCGTTTTCTTGTATTAGGCGCAAGGATGGCCTGAGTGTCTATGCTTGTGGTAAGCGTGGGACACTTCTAATTTTTTTTCCTCTTATTAGAAAATTACTATGTACCAAAAAGTTAAAAACAGCTGTTAGGCATTGACATCCATAGTTGTCTTTCTTCTTTTCCCTTGCACTGTTCTAGGAGACGACCAAAAGTGGTTGCTCCCCCCCCCCCCGGGCAAACCAGAAAAAAAAAAAAAAAAAAAAAAACAAAAAAAAAAAAAAACATGGAA
>CAIGRP010088064.1:2051-12896 GCA_903798385.1 Fraxinus cuspidata
TTTTTTTTTTTTTTTTTTATGTTTTGTAATTTTTTTAAGCTCCTGGGCCGGCCCCAGCCTCGGCTTGATCCCACCGAGCCACGAGTTGACCCAGCTCGAGATTTTTTCAGATCGAGCCACAAGCTGTCCGAACCGACGAGTCATATTAACATACATACATACTCTTAATAAAATAATTTTATACGCAAATTCATAATTATTTCCTACTCCATAACCACGTATTCTTCAAATAAAAAATATCTACAAAAACAAGAGCTAAAATTACTAATATTTTAACCTTAACTTATAATCTATGTGGTGTTTGTTAGGTTGTATATAATGTAATAATTAACATCATTAATCTCACAGTGTAAATGGATAAAGTGGGTCCCATCTTAAAAACCTAAACCTTTAAATGGGCCCAACGTGACAGGTTCCTTGTTTGTGGATGAGGATGAGTCAAGTTATCAAAAGAAAGAAAGAAATTATCTCCACGCTCGTCCTGTGACGTGGACCAATGAGGTTTATCATCACTTCCTGAGGAGTGCCCTCTTCGTGGGTGCATAAAAATCTTCCACGTCATCTGTCAAAGTCACGTCTGAGAATCTCATAACAAAAAAACGTGGGAATACTGAGTAGCCTGGCCCCTACATGCTAGTTCTTTTCAATTTTTGAGCAAAGAAGATAAAAATTGTAAAATAAAAAACGGGAATTTAAAAAAATGTCCGATTTCATGTTTGTCAATTGAAAAGTGTCAAATTTTTATAACGCTTGCAAAAAAGTCAAATTTGGTACCAAATTGTCTATTACATCCTTAACAAAAAAGTAATTTTTTTTTTCAATTTGTCACGAATTTCGAAATGACAAGTAGCTTTCATGAAAAGTTAAATTAATACTAGTTAATACTCAATAGATTCATTTGCTTTCATTTTTATCATGATCATTGATTTTGGGAAAAAAAAAATGAAAAAATTGAAATAGAAAAGTCATTAACACTTAAAAAATAACTATATGCTTCTAATTTATTAGCAAATCATATCATTTCATTTCGAGAAATTTAATTTCATCCAAATTAGTGAGTTGATTAGGCTTTCAACAATTCTTGGTATAAAAGTCATTTTTCTTTGAAATATTGTTTTTGTGGCTAACTTGTGTTTAATAGTTGTTGTTCTTGATATTTTATGACGTTGGACATTGTTTATCTTGACACTTGACACTTCATTTGTATAGAACGATATTTCATTCTGAACATGAAAGTTCTCTATTATTGACCAATACAATTTTTAATTATATGAATAATTTTGTCCTCATTGTGGAATTTAAAATTGTTAATGATTACATTTTGGTCTAAAAGTAAAATGGTAATGACTATGAAAAAATGGACATTTTTTTTATTTTTTTTTTTGCAATTTCCTCATAAATAAATTAAAAGAAGGGGAAATATGGTCAACATAGCAAACTGGAACCAATCCATTTGATTTTGGTTCAGTTTAGTTTAGTTCTTGTTTCATTACTTAGCCCTTACTTGATATCCATTAAAAAGAGTTTTTTGGGAAAAATAAATTTTAGAATAGTAACTTTTTAGATTAATAGCAGAAAACCCCGTATAAACATTTCTATTTGCGATATACCACTTATTTATTGAAAATTCTAGAAACCCCACCCCCCGTTTGAAACTTTTTATGCAAAAAACTCACTGCCGTCAATATCCATCATATTTGCTGCTAAAAACAGTAAAAAAATTTGACAAAATTAAAAAAATAATAATTGCAGTTACGATCTCAAACTTTATTTTTTCACGTTTATACCTAAATTCTTCATATATGCCATACATAATCTCTAATATTTAAAACTTTATTTTCTTTCTCATCCTATGCTACCCAACTTCATCTTCTTCCCCACCCCATTCCACTCACCCCACTTCACTCATCTTTTTTCCATCATTTTTTTCTCTCAATCTCGAGCCATTAATGGAAGAGCTGCAATAAGAAGATAGACTCATCATAGTCGACTCCCGACATTCCAATTTCCACTTTCTTTTTCCTAGAACCGCGTTCTCTTTATTTTCGAACGAATAATCTCCACCTTGGTTACCTAATGAATAATTATGTGCTTAATTATAAACTTTATTTCCCAGAACATACAAATTTATACTCTTACATCAATTGCAGGGGGAAAAACGAAAACCCAAATGCGATATACACCATTTGGGCTAAGGGAAAACACTTCTATTTTGACGATTGGCTATGTATGTTATACTCTTTTTCACTTTCAGATTTACTTCTCTTTTTAAAAATTATTTGCTCATTTTATATGCTTAATGTGTAATAAAATCTTAATCAGAAAATCATATTTGGTTGGGTTTTCAGTGAAGCGATGGTGGCGGTTTGAGGGTGGTGGTAGTGCCAGACGATATGTGGTAGTGTCTGTGATTTTGATTTTGGGGTTGGAGGTGGGTTGGGGACAGGGTGAGAAGTTTAATGAAGAAGAATATGATATTTATTTATTTTGATTTATTTTGTGTTTTTAGTTTTTAGTGCGAGTATTCAATGTGATTCAAAGGTTTGGGGTTTTTGTTGCAAAGAAGATAAAGTTTTGAAGGGTTGAGATCGTGGATTGTGCAAATAAAAGATTTTGGTGTAATTTGCAAAACTATAAAAAGTTTGGAATCACAACTAAATTTTTTTTTTTTTTTGACAATTTTTATTGTTTTTAACGATCAAGCTAACAGAATTGAACGGAAGGGAATTTTTCGCACAAAAAAGATTGTGTTTCGCATATTTTGTAGAATCGAATCGAACCGTTTGATTTAATTCGATTTTGATTTTGTCTAATTTGATTTGCTATTTTTTCGACCCCTTAAAATAATAAATAATTATGTATGTATAATTGCAAGAATTTTCGAACATAAAAATAGAATCTTGGAAGTGTCTATTCTAAATTCTATTTAACTATTTCTATGAGATTTAATAGTTTTTCCATTTAAAATCTATAGTTCCACTTTTTTCGTTTAAATTATTCGACCATGAATGCAAGTAATTTTGCATAAGATTTTTTTTTTTTCTAAAAGCTTATATTTTTGTAATTACGAAGCATCTGGTTGGTAAATTCTTAAAGAAGAAAAGTAATGAATCACATAAAATATATTGATAATAATAAATAATAGTTATAAATGTTTGGTTAAAATTCATGTTTGTTTTTGACGGAATTTGTAATCAATTTATAAATTGTATTCAAATATAGACTTAATGATTTTCATGATTTGATCAATTAGATATTGTGAAAATTGATTTGTTCCTGCTAATAATAACATCACACAAATTTTTTCCTAATATATTAATTACTAAAATAATTTTTTCTTGTATAAAAATTTATTATAAGATACATGGCATATACATTAAGTTATAATGTTTAAACTTCCTTTAGCATTAACATGAGTAACTTTTCGATTCATAAAAATATAACTTTCTCAAGAACATACAAAAAAATTAATTACGCGTAAATTTGACATATATAAGTGAAAATACTCATAATAATACTTCAAAACATAAGTAAAATGCAAATTCAACACATTTAAAAAAAGAAAAAAAATGAAATTCCAAGCCCCTCAGACTCAAAGAAAAGAAAAAGGTCGTATAGTCTAGAATCATTTTAACTTCTTTATTTTTTCAATTTACCATTTGTGAAAATAATCTAATCTAAATAGACATAGTTTTCTCACTTATTCTAGACCTTGTCATTAGTCTTATTATTTGCTGATTTAGTGAATTATGTTCCATAATTAATTCACCACTTACCTTATCCAAATACTAATTAATAATTGCCTAACCTTTCTTCAAAACTAATTCATTTAATATCAACTCCAACAAAACAGGCTGGCTACGGCTAGCAGTATTAGACAAGATATCAAAGAATGAGGTATCAAATTTTACTAATAGAATACAATCAAATTTATGTTATAAACTTAGTATGGTATGTGTCGACTCAAAGGTTTTCGTCGTATAATAGAAGAAAAAAAGTTAAAATCAAATACATTATTCAATCTCTAGAAGAAAAATTTTAAATTTAATCTATGATATCGTCGAATCTTATTAAATTGACTTACGAAATTCACCTTCGTTGCCGGTCCACCTAATTTTCAAATTAGAACTCAAAATCAATATTAATATAAAACATTGTTGGTAAACTATATAGATAGAAAGATAAGAGAGATCCCTCTTTAAAGATATTGATCTATTGCATGTCTGATAAAATTTAAATTGTAATTTAAGTTAGTTAAACATATTTTATCTATATATCCCGTATGACTCATTAAGTCATTATCGACTTATTTTATTCTTACACATTTTGAAGGACTTATAAATTTATTGTAAAATTAGTCCAAACATATTTTTTATCTTCACATATCTTTCTCAGCTTATTTTCAAACATATATAAGCACTTGATTTATATATTGTGATGACAGATAAACACATGAACAGAATATTTATGATGAGGTGGACTAGAAAATCTTGGCCGTTTAAATTCCAATGTAACGTCGTCCCAAATTGGTAAGTCGGGGCCTTTGTTCTTATCCTTAACACCATGCCAGCCATTGCACCACTTTCCTACCATGAAGGCTAAATAGTTTTCCAAATCCAATCTTTCCTTAAATACGTCTAGGCTATAGATATAATTCTTCTGTATATAAATTCAATGAAAAATTCCTGTGAATATATTTTTGAAGTAAACCCTTCTTGTTTGTAACAGCCGCACGCACATAAACACACATAAATAAGCCACCACCCACTTAAAAGCTTCTTACAGTGAATTCAAGAAAATCCAAGATTTTTTGGTTTTTGTTTTGGGGTTTTTAAATTATGTTGTCGAGATCTTGTTTCAATCTCTTGAATCTTGACGACTATTCGGGTGGCGGCGATCGGACTCGAATACCAAAAGTGGTTTCTGTGCCGGGAATAATTTCGGATTTTGAAGAATGCAAAACGGAATCGGATGCGGTTTCAGCAGTCAATCAAGAAAGAAGAATAATTGTAGCCAACAGGCTGCCATTACAGTGTTATAAAGATTCAGAAAGCAAAAAATGGTGCTTTGATTGGGATAAAGATGCCTTAGTTTTGCAACTGAAAGATGGGTTCTCACCAGATGTGGAGATTATCCATGTGGGGTGTTTGGGAGTGGAGATTGATCCATTGGAACAAGAAGAGGTGGCTCAATTTCTATTAGATAAGTTTAAATGTGTACCTACTTTTTTGCCATTGGATTTGACGAACAAATTCTATCATGGTTTTTGTAAGCATTATCTGTGGCCTTTGTTTCATTACATGTTGCCTTATACACCTAATCATGGGGTCAGGTTTGATAGATCCACGTGGCAGGCTTACGTGTCAACAAACAAGATTTTTGCTGACAAGGTAATGGAAGTGATTAATCCAGATGAGGATTATGTGTGGGTACATGATTATCATCTTATGATTATGCCTACTTTCTTGAGGAAAAGATATATGAGGGTGAAACTTGGTTTTTTCCTTCATAGTCCATTTCCTTCGTCCGAAATTTATCGAACATTGCCTGTTAGGGACGAGATTTTGAGGGGAATATTGAATTGTGACCTCATAGGATTCCATACATTAGATTATGCTAGGCATTTCTTGTCATGTTGTAGTAGAATGCTTGGATTGGATTACCAATCCAAGAGGGGGTACATTGGGCTTGAATATTATGGTAGAACAGTTTGTATCAAAATCCTCCCTGTGGGAATTCATATGGGTCAGGTTCAATCAATTATGGCACGGGATGGCACCGCAAAAAAGGTTGCGGAATTGAAGAAGGAATATGATGGAAAATTTGTAATATTAGGCATAGATGATGTGGACATGTTTAAGGGTATTAGTTTCAAGTTTCAAGCATTGGGGCAGCTTTTGGCTGAGAATCCTGTATATAGAGGTAGTGTAGTTCTTATTCAAATTATGAACTCGCCTAGAAGTCAGGGCAACGATATCCAAGAGGTTCAAAGAGAGATCAACGAAGTCGCTAATGAAATTAATAGAAAATATGGTGAACTGGGGTATGAGCCCATTGTTTGTGTCAACGGCCCGGTTTCTGTTCAAGATAAGGTTGCGTATTTGGCTATTTCTGAAAGTGTTGTGGTTAATGCTGTTAGGGATGGTATGAATTTGGTGCCTTACAAGTACACTGTGGCTAGACAGGGCAGTCCTGATTTGGACAAGGCTTTAGGACTTGAGGGGTCAACCACACCCAGGAAAAGTGTTATTATTGTCTCGGAGTTCATAGGATGTTCTCCGTCCCTCAGTGGTGCAATCCGTGTCAACCCTTGGGATATCAATCAGGTGGCTGTGGCCATGGTTCAGGGAATTGTAATGCAAGATTCCGAGAAAGAATTGCGCCACAAGAAGCATTACAAGTATATTACATCTCATGATGTTGCGTACTGGGCTAGGAGTTTCGATCAGGACCTCGAGAGAGCATGTGCAGAACATTACCTAAAGAGGTGTTGGGGTATTGGGTTTGGCTTGAAGTCCAGAGTTGTTGCATTAGGTCCGAATTTTAGGAAGCTTTCGGTGGAGAATATAGTTTCTGCTTATAATGTTACAAGTAGCAGGCTTATCCTTCTTGACTATGATGGTACCATGATGCCCCAGGATAAAGTTGACAAAACTCCTAAAGAGGAAGTTATTTCAATCTTGAACAATTTATGCAATGATCCGAAGAATTTGGTGTTCATTGTTAGTGGCAGAGGAAAGGATTCACTAGGCGAGTGGTTCTCTCCATGTGAAAGACTTGGGCTATCTGCAGAACATGGTTACTTCACCCGGTAAAAAATGTGATCCTTTGATGTTATGGTTCCTTGATTACAATTTTGCTATTAATTTTACCTTATCTCCTTTTATTTTAGGTGGACGAAAAGTTCTGATTGGGAGCCTTGCGGGTTGACAATGCAGTTTGACTGGAGAAAAATAGCCTTACCAGTAATGGAGCATTACACAGAGGCTACAGATGGTTCGTGGATTGAGCAGAAGGAGAGTGCTTTAGTTTGGCATCATCATGAAGCCGACCCTGATTTCAGCTCATGGCAAGCAAAAGAGCTTCTCGATCACTTGGAGAACGTGCTCGCTAATGATCCTGTGGTTGTAAAAAGAGGCCAACACATAGTTGAGGTGAACCCACAGGTATATCGACTGCCCTCCTTGTTTCTATTGTAACTCAATCTTCCAAGAATGAATTTAGATGAATTGTCAATAGAAGACTTTCCTGAAATGATACATTTAATAGTATCCAGTGATATTTAATGCACGGTACCAAACACGTCTCATGCGTTATCTAAATATGACAAATGCCAAAATGAGAATCAATCTAGTTTTGTTCTGAATGTTTCTCCAAGGGATTATAATAGACTTCGTTCTTATGAACATCGCAGGGTGTGAGCAAAGGTGTGGTGGTCGAGAATCTCATTGGAACCATGAGAAGTGCCGGGAAGCAACTGGATTTTGTGTTGTGCATAGGGGACGACAGATCAGATGAGGACATGTTCGAATTCATTGCAAGTTCAGTCAGCAACCATTCTTTGCCCAATACAGCAGAAGTGTTTGCCTGCACGGTAGGTCAGAAACCAAGCATGGCAAAATATTATCTTAACGATACTTTTGAAGTCATCAAGATGCTTAAAGGTCTTTCTGAAGCATCAGCACAGAACTTACCAAAATCTTCACATAATCAGGTTTCATTTGAAGGATTCATTTGAAATGGCAATGGCATGTTCTTCTATACCTAGATTTAAAGTAAAATAAGGTCACATTTTGTAAATCTTTAGGAGTGGTTATATATATATATGTTTTTGAATTTTTTTCAAGAATATTTTGTTCTTCGTCTTGATTTACTCCAATTTTTTAAGAGTTTGGCATAGTATAGTATAATTTTATCAATTTGATTAACTGTGCACAATCAATTTCATTTATTCCCTTCTGTGTGTCGCGAGTAAGATGTTTATTCGTTGCACTATCGAGTGACTATCTAGTTCAACATTTCAAAATTTATCATGAAAAAAATACTAGATTTCTTGCTTGAAAAAGAAGAATGGATCCTGAAGATTCCTAGAAAAAATATTAATAGTAGGATAATGACTCGGGGTAAAATAAATATTAATAAATGGATAATAAAACAGGGATAAAATAAATTATAATTATAATTATAATGTAATGTAATAAAAAATCATGGAAGATCTTTAAGGAATCATCCTTCTAGACTCCTAATTTGTTATTAATCAAATGCAACTCATGAAATTTGTAAATCGAGCAAATCGGTCGTCCAAATAATCATCTTATGCATGTTAATTATAAAATAATCTTTGTGGAAATTAAGGATGTTAAATTTTTATTATTTATATCATTGGAGTGTGTCTAAAATTATATTCTTTGAATTTAAAATATGCTCTCTTTTGTGATCAATTTTTTTGAAAAAATAAACCCTCTCTTGTAGATGCTCTTAATAGAATAAATGATTTAGGGGGTTTGAAGGACTTTATTTCTAAACTTCACTACATATTAAAAGAGCCAAAGTAAAAAAGGCGGACACGTGTCGCCATTTCCAATCGTTATAAAAATCTCTCCCCACCCCCCTTTTTTTAAAAAAAAAAATTCCCTGAAATTCGTCAAAATTTTCCACACGCCATTCCTACTTTTCCATTATCTCACGCAACCATTCACTCATCCTCCATTTTCCCACGCAACCTCCCATTGCACTTATACTGTAATGGGTTTTGTATGGGTGATACACCTAGAAAGTTGAAAAAAAAATCTTCATTCTGAACGTAGGCACGCGTGTCTGGACACTACGCGGACACGACAAGGACACACGGTGTCTGGACACGACACGAACACAGTGCTCGTGTCCGCGTACCATGCCTCCGTTCATAACGAAGGATTTTTTTCCTGCCAAGAGATACATATTATTTTATCAATTGCAATATTTAATTTTATGCAACAAGGTAAAAGTTTCCATTACGTTGAATTTTCCATTTTATGCATGAGTTTTCTTTGATGTCTGTTATTTTTATCTATATTTAAGCCATCATTATCTGCCTAATTTTACTAATAAAATAAGTTTTACGAAGAGTCCAAGCATAGATCAGCCGGGATAATGTGATATTTCAAATAGGTGATAGAGGCAATTGGCAAGTGTTGAAATGAGAGAGCCATGTATTCGTTTTACTATTTAAAAATTCAAACAAGTTTTGATTAATAAATTGAAACTACTAAAATGGTCGATTGCTTGAAACATAAAAGTACTTACAATTTTTTTCTACTTCTAATCAAGGCAGAGTTGAATAGACTCGATCTTTAGACATTCGAGCTTAGTTAGATCCAGATTGAACCTTTAGCTCATGTGCCTTATGGGGTCCAGTCTAGCCATCCGCTTGGGAAGGGAAGGAACGGTTCCATTATTCGATGAATTGTTTTTCAATTTATAAACTAGTTATGTTTTTCTTTTTGTTGACAAATTAGTTTCATTGTGTAATTTAGGTTTAATGTTGTCATGATAGTTGGCAAGTTAATGACTTGTCCTAAATATTACTGTGTGAATATAATCATAAAAGTTAACTGTGCTGCTATGGTTTTATTAGGGTCGGTACCTTGTTAAATGTCTTGCTAACTTTTCACTATTATACTTGTTGCCTTTTAAGTGTGGAAATTTAACTTGGATTTGTTTCTACGTGAATGGTTTATAAGTTGAACATTGCAGTTGAGTTGGTTATTTCCATTGGTGAATTAATTAGTAGATTGGGAGATATTTTTGCAAAGATCTTTGAGAATAATAATCATAAAAGATGCCGCCTGTAGGGCAATAAGGATTTATTGGGTTTGTGGAATGCAGCAATTGAAAGCTTTCTTGCGTCTGTAATCCTAGAGATGAAGATTTGTGTATATTTTTAATTCTTCAACTTGGTTGTGGGAAAGAAGTCCATGATACTCCTACATTTTCATGAGTGTCCATGCATATTGTTCACACATCCATTTGATTTTGTAGTATTTACCCCTCTTATTCACAAAAATAGATGTCTTAGGGCTGTAGTGGGCTTTAAGTGCAAGGAAAACAATGACATATTCTTACAGTATGAAAACGCATACATTAAATGTGGATAAAGCATCCAGAATAAGTTTTAAATTAGTGTTTAAATCAATTAAGTAAAACTTTCAATAATAAACAAGACAGTATTCTGGCTCATACTTTATTAAGGAGCAGGGACAAATTTCCGAGACAACAAGAGTCTTCTTGCAAGTGAGATATTTTAGCTGAATTAAATGCTAAATATCTAACCGGAAAATCTGTAGGAAAATTGGAATTATGTGCTTTTTTATCTTGCGAAATAGGTAAATCATATTCTATTTTGAACTTATTGTACATAGAAATTGACTATAGAGGAAATTCCAATAATGATTATATCTTTGGTCTCTTTGCTGATATGCATGCTTTTGTTTTATTTTCAAATTTTTTTGTAATCAAGTTTTCATGGCCAGAGAAAAGGGAACTGGAGAAATTGTTGCTTTAAAAAAGATACGCATGAATAATGAAAAAGAAATGGTAATTTTTTTCCTCAGCGATCTTTTGTAATAATAGGGATTTATACATGCAATCTGAACTACAAAGAACCCCTTTTCGCATAATTGGCACATTTTTTATAATAAAAAGTCTGAGGAACATTCCTTTTTTACTGCAGTTCCCTATAACTACAATCTGAGAAATTAAAATTCTAAGCTGCAGCATGAGAATGTTATCAAGTCGAAAGAGATAGTGATATCTCCTGGTACTATGTTAACCCAACATTAAAAGATGTCATTTCCTGCGAGCTTG
>CAIGRP010088065.1:0-28737 GCA_903798385.1 Fraxinus cuspidata
ACGTTTTCAGTTGAAGTCGAGTTGGAAATAGTTTAGGAAACGTTAACACGAATATGGAGAAGTTATTGTCGGAAGAGGATTAGTGTTTAGGAAAGATGTTAGTGCGGTTCTCGGGGGCAGGCGTATAGGGGGAAATAGGCCCCCGTGCAGCGAGATCCCCGACCTAAACCATGAACCCCGACCCTAATCCCTAAACCCGAACTTAATCTCACAGAAACAAAGACCCTTTAGATCGGGCCATATAGGTTGAGATCGAGATTGTATAATGCAGCATCATCAGATATCACTTGAAATTTATATAATTACAAGAAATATGCGGAAGCAATTTCTTAGTCTTGATCTTAAATTCCAAGCCTTGATTATTCCCCTTCATGATGTAATTTACCTTCAATTACTTACTAAGTTTGATCTTCTCTCCCAAAAGATGGTAAATTTACCATTGCTCTTGAAAGATTTTATGATGTTGTTATTCATCGTCTCAGAAGCTCAAAGAGCGAGCGCTACGTGGTTAACCACGTAAGCAGAAAGTCAACAAGAAAAGTCAAATAAAGAACCATGATGCCAAAATATGAGGAAATCAAACAAAGCCAAGGTCATTGCACTGCAAGACCGAAGTCCATATTGTATGATCGAAGCTCATACTGAAGTACTACCTCAAGGGCGATGCACTACAACTTGGGATGGGACAAAACAAAGAAAGGAGCTGAAGCTCTTCGCTTCATGAACCACATCAGAGACTTCCCCAAGGCTCATGAAACCGATGATGTTTTCTTGAAAAAAGGATTTGAAGATCTCTTTGAAGTTATTGATGTAACTCTTTTAATAAAGTTGTCAATATGTCAGTGTATTGTATAGGGTGGCTGACCCCTTATCAATGTATTAATTATATGAATAGACAGTGATGTGATACTCCAATTAGAGAGATAAGGCCTCGTGGTTATGATCCAACAGACACCACATCGGCCAATATAGTATAAATAGGGTCTTTTTCTATCTAATAAAGGAGGTTGGATAATTGATTGAAGGATAAAACAATCATATAGTCGACATATACACTGGAACTCAAAAGGGAGATATACGAACATTTCATCTATCCTTTCACATATTCTTGTTTATTATTACATAGATCCATTTAATTTTTGTCCGGCAATCGTTGTTAACACGGTTGCTTTGTTCCATCCACTGGAGCTCGAACATTTTTGTCTCTCTCCACAAAGTACCTCTCACATCTATTCCCTCCTTATTAGAGCCATTATTTCAGTAGGAACACGCTAGAATCATGCTTTACTTGGCATGAGTGGACTGACATCTGTTGGTTCTTTTTTTAGGGTCAATAGATTGGCACTGTCTATGGAAATTTCCTACATTTGACCACGAAAATACATGTGGGAAAAGGTTAGTTAAAAGTATTTTGGCAAGAAATGTCCTACCCTTGAAAAAGTGGAGTTTTTTAGGAAAGAACCAATGAAGGCCCAATACCTATTTGGGTCCTTGAATGAAGGAAAGCATGTTGAAAAAAGTGTCTGTGAACAATGAGTTCCAATGGAGCCGAAAGTGCACCTCGTAGAATAAGAAAACATCCTGAAGAAGGAGAACGCTCACGAGTGGCCCCACTAGTTCGCCAAAGACCACCACAACACGGCGAGGTGGGTCCAAGGCGGAGACATGATGGCTGCCAGGCTCACCAAGAAAATAGCCACAATGGCCGCCAATATGAGAAGCATAACCCAAAAAAACATGGACATGCATGAATTGTTGATGAGCATGCAGGGCTAAAGAGGATCCCCTGTTCCTCCACGTACAGCCCATGAAAATGCGTTTGGTGACCCTCAGGAGTACTATCACAAAAAAGATGAGGTCCAAAGCCAAATAGCTGGGTACCACCACGCAAGCCCAGAAGTTCCTTAAGAAATGGAGGTTGTGGTCGACTCATCAACCAATTACTCCTCGGAATGACCCCATGAAGTTCCATACAACTTTCCTCTGAACTATGAGCCAGAAAATAGACCACAAAGGTCAGCTAGCGTCTTCGACAGGATAGGCCCAAGGTTGCTTAGGAATAGGTAGGCTCATTCTTCTCCTATGCCTAGAAATTGGTAGTAGGAGCTAGCTAAGGACTTTTCCCACCTCAAATGCAAAGGGAAAGATGCCCAACTTCCCATTTGATGGACCATCAAGAACCTTTGAATCATTGGCAAGAACTAGCCACAGCAATACTCAATGCATTGCCTACTCTGGTCTATGAGGAGGTAAACATTGGTAATGCATCAGCGTCATCCTTACCAAAGACACCCGCAGAGGGGAAGAGGTGCTGAACCTAGAAATATGAATGAAGCACCCGATTATTGTACATACCATCAATCCTATGGCCATCGAACGGAAACTGTCAGGATGTCACCGACATTCCCAAAGCATGAATCAAGGTAGATGGAGGCACTACAGAAGATATGCTCACCCCAAGCAGACCAAGCACTCCGAGAATATCGAGCCAAGGTGCCCCAACATAAATGGTCCCCCAAGGAGAAGGGATAATGAGACGGAGAGACCCAGAGAGTGTCAATGATAAAGATGAAGCCCCCAGCAAATGATAGCCAAGAACCCATTAGGAAAATCGATACAATAATTGGAGGTCCACATGTGGGGAGGGAAATCTAGAAATGCACAACTGAACTATGCTAGGGAAGCAACGGATCCTCTTATAACAAGTTTCATAGTTAACCGATCAATCACCAAAAAAGCAATCACACCAATCACGTTCAATTAGGAAGATGCATCAGGTGTGCATTATCCACACTATGACACCCTACTAGTAAGGGCTATTGTGACCCGTAACGGCCTGAAAAGAATGTTAGTGAATAATGAAAGTTTGGCCAACGTCATCTTTGGGACTACCTTTGACAAAATGAAAGTTGACCATGAATTAACCTCGATGAATTCCCCTTTGTATGGCTTTACAGGGGATAGTATCATTCCAAGAGGAAAAATCACTCTAGCAATAGAGATGTGGATTGCATCCCTAACTACTCACCATTTCATGGAGTTGCTAGTGGTTGATAATCGATCGGCTTACCATGGAGTGCTTGGGAGACCAGCATTGAAAGAATTGTGGGCTGTTACTTCCATACATTACCTCTATATGAAGTTTCTAATTGAAAATGGCATAGCCACCCGCAAAATGATCGATGCTCCTAAAAGAGAGCACGTTCTTGGAGTCACACAAGCCTCTGAAAAAGAGGTTGTCTGTGAAATACAAACCATCCCTGAAGAATGGAGGTCTGCGGAAGAATCAGTTAACTTTGAGGACCTGGATCATCACATTATTGACTGCGAGCCACAAACAGCATCCATGAAGGAGCTGGAGAGCTTCTCAGCAGACCCACAGGATCCCTCAAAGCACCTGCAGGTTGGAAGAAACCTGCCGATAGGGGTAAAGGAGGAGCTAAAAAGTTTCTTACTAAAAAATCTTGATATATTCTCCAAGAGACATGATGGTATGGTAGGCATTGCCTTTAAGATTAGCTGCCACCATTTGAACATAGACCTAAATGTTGGAGCACATAGGGAGAAGAGAAGAGCTCTTAACCTTGAAAGATATGAAGCTCTGAAAGATGAAGTCAAGAAGATAATTGACAATGGATTTATCCGAGAATCAACATGTCCTAAGTGGGTCACGAAACCAGTATTAGTCAAAAAGCACAACGGAAGATGGAGGGTTTGCATAGACTTTTCAAATTTGAACTACGCATGTCCAAAGGATAGCTTCTCACTTCCAAGAATAGACCAGCTAGTGAATTCTACTGCCGGACATGAACTTCTTAGCCTCATGAATGCATATTCTTGATACAACCAAATCTCCATGTTCCTAGCAGATGAGAAACATACATCCTTCATCACGGACAATGGTCTTTATTGCTACAAGGTCATGCCCTTCGGGTTGAAAAACGTTGGAGCTACCTACCAAAGACTTGTTAATAAAATGTTCGCCGATTTTATTGGAAAAACTATGGAAATCTACATGGACAACATGCTAGTGAAGAGCCTTAAAGCAAGGGATCATGTCAAAAACCTTGACGAAACTTTCCAAATTCTAAGAAGATACCAGATGAAGCTCAACCATTTAAAGTGTGCCTTTGGAGTCTCTTCAAGAAAGTTCTTGGGCTACGTCGTCAACCAAATGGGCATTGAAGCAAAACCTGAAAAGGTCAGAGCTTTAATTGAGAAGAGATCGCCCCAAAAGCCGAATGAGGTACAAAGCCTCACTAGATGGGTAGCAGCCCTAAACCGCTTCGTCTGTAAGGCAAGGGATAAGTACCTATCTTTCTTTAAAGTCCTCAAAGGAAGAAATAAGTTCCAGTGGACGAAGGAGTGTGAGACAGCCTTACAGGAGTTGAAGAAGCACCTGGGACAAGTGCCCTTCCTCTCCAAACCTAGGGACCACAAACCATTGCAATTGTACCTAGTAGTGACGCCCGAGGCCATTAGCTTAGTATTGATAAAAGAAGAAAATAGTCACCAATTGCCTGTATACTACGTCAGTAAAGCACTTCTAGCAGTATAAACTCGCTATCTTGATATGGAAAAATTGGCCCTATCCTTAGTAATAGCTTCAAGAAAATTGAGGCCATATTTCCAAGCCCATATTATACATGTGTTGACAAACTTTCCCCTCAAACGGGTGTTGCAAAAGCCTGATACTTTTGGAAGATTGCTAAAATAGGTTGTGGAACTCAGCGAGTTTGACCTTGTTTTTAAACCAATGTCTGCCATCAAAGGTCAGGCCCTTGCAGACTTTGTGGCAGAATTTACCCCCATCCCAGAAATGGAAGAGGTAATGGAACCCGCTGAATCTCCAATTTGGAAATTATCAGTTGATGGGTCCTCAGGGGAGACAGGGTCAAGAGCTGGGGTTGTTTTAATCAACCCAGAAGGACATAAGCTTACATGTGCTATGAGGTTTGGTTTCAAAGCACTAACAATGCTGCGGAATATGAGACCCTCCTCACTGGCTTAAGGATAGCTAAGGAGATGAAAGTAAAAAGGCTCATCATCAGTAGTGACTCATAGCTAGTGGTAAGTTAGGTGCAAGGTATCTCACGCATGAAGAATGTCCATGCCACGCACTATCTAAATTGGCTAGCAATAAGGATTCCAAACTGCTTACATACGTACCTATAGAATATCTTAAAGAGCCCTCCATTGTCGATGGTGAAACTGTGATGTATATTAAGGACACTCCAGCTTAGATGAAGCCAATAATATTTTATATTAAAGAATAGACCTTACCTCTTGAAAAAGAAGAGGCTCAGAAGCTCAGAAGAAGAGTTGCTCACTTCGTCTTGTAAGATGATGTACTATACAAACGTGGGTTCTCGTTACCTTTGCTCAGATGCGTTGGAGGAGACCAGGAAAACTATGTACTATGGGATATACATGAGGAGTATGTGGGAACACACCAGATGATGGTCCTTAGCACAGAAAGTACTAAGGCAAGGATACTACAGGCCCATCTTGAAAAAGGACGCACAGCAGTTTGTTAGAAAATGTGACAAATGTCAATGATTTGCAATTGTCCAGAGACAGCCTTCCCAGGAATTAAATGATGTATCCAGCCCTTGGCCATTTGCAAAATGGGGAATTGATCTTATAGGACATCTTCCCAAATGGAGAGGAAACACCAGCTTCGCAATTGTCGCCATTGATTACTTCACCAAAATGGGTAGAAGCCGAACCACTTGCCAAAATTACTGAAGCTGAAACTTCCAAATTCCTATGGAAGAACATCATCTACAGGTTCAAAATTTCCCATTCAATTGTATCAATGGCAAATAGTTCGACAACAAGAAGGTTAGGGACATGCGTGAGGTGTTGGGCATTAATAAACATTTTTCATCCCCACATCACATCAAGCAAATGGACAGGTTGAAGCTGTTAATATAACAATCAAGTATATACTGAAAAGAAAATTGGATGCATCTAAAGGGGCTTGGGTCAATGAACTACCTCAAGTACTCTGGGTCATCAGAACGACAAGTAGAACTGCTATAGGGGATACCCCATTTTCTATGGCTTACGGAATATGAAACATGTTGAAGCAGATCCGTCCTCCCCTCGATGAATACATTTCAATGAAATTACTAACGACGAAGTGAGGAGATGCGAGCTCGGCCTCCTTGAAGAAAGAAGAGATGACTTTCAAACAAGATTAGTCGTATATCAAAGGAAAATGACGAGGTACTACAATTCAAAGGTGAAGAAGAAGTCATTCTGTTTAAATGAGTTGGTACTTCGAAGGGTATTCGCATCCTCTAAAAAGCATGGCTCGGGCATCCTAGGTCCGAATTGGGAAAGTCCTTATTGCATCTATAAAGAAGTTCAACCTGGTACCTACAAAATTGAGAACATGGATGGAAAGACACGGCCTCATCCATGAAATGTAAAACATCTGCGTAAGTATTATCAATGATGTATAACATCTTTTGAATACAATTTGAGAATTCAATAAACACAATCTTTAATGTGTTATTTGCACGATTAAAAATTTTTTTCCCGATGAGGGTAAGACCTTATGTGATGTCTCTTTGTAGATGATATGTCCCTACAAAGATGTGTAGGCAGTTCGACGAGGATCTAGATCCAAAAAGAAACATCTTCGAACTAGCGAAGTATGAGGTACAATATTATAAAATCGGACCAAAAGTCTGAAGCACTAAAATAATAAAGTGCCTCATACATATCCATCCACACGAGTTTAAAAATTAATAAAGGTACGCGAGTTCAGAAATTTTAATGTTTGACTATTATCAAAGTATTATATACAAAGTTCTGACATGACTTAGGTCTTACATACATCTGATCTAGTATGTCTGTTTGCCTAAATTATACAGTATGCTGTGTTTAAGTTTCGAACTTTATGGTTAGGTCAGAACTCCTAACACTTGTGCTTAAGTTCTAAAAATATTTGCAAGTTCGATTGTGTTTCTGGGGTTCACATTGCATAAAGCCTGACCTTGCCACATGTTTCTTGTAATGGAACTTTGAAGTTTGTAAGTTTCGATGTTATCAAGCTTTCAATATTGTTATACATCTATTATTGTTATCAACTTAATGTTATGTTTATTGCTAATGTGTAAGCTGCTAGAATTCATATTGATAAGCACATCAGAATTGAAGCAGAAGTAGGGAAATTGTGAAAAGTAAAGAACGCAAATACTGAGTAAAAATTTGTTCATTCATAAAGGAAATTTACAATTGCTAGGCCGAAGCTGTTACACTTAAAAGAAAATGTACAAAAGGAAACATATGCAGTCCTAAGCTCTAGAGAGATGGGGGTTGAAGGGCCACAAACGGAACTATGGCATCAGGGGCTACTTCTTCGACTGCGTCTCCGTCAAGCTCAATAATCTCGTCCTCTCCGGTCGAAGTTTAAGGCTCTTCCCCTTTCTCGAGGAACTCTGCCCTCAACTCAGAAGTGTTGACGCTTCGAAAGTTCACCTCCAGCCATTCAATCATCTCAGTATAAGCATACATACTCCAATACTTCCCAAAGCTTTGGTACGCTTCGGTCAAATGAAAGTTGGCAAGGAAGGTCTTCTCAGTATCTTTGCTGGCCTGTTCAACATCACTTCTGATGGTCTTTACTTCCTCAGTCAGGCCAGCCACTTGGGAGATTAGTTCCCCCACCTGCCCCTTCGAGGCAAGGTTTTCCTTATTGGCTCTTTCCAGGCCCTCAAAGACTCTGATGTGCATCAGAAGTCTCCACTCGCTTAGTAAGAAAGGCCACCTCACTTTGAGATGGATGAACCTCTTTCTTCAAAGTATCAACTTCTGCCAGAGCAGATGCAACCTTCACCGACTCCTCATCAAATTTTTTCTTCAAAGCCTCCTCTTCCGCCTTAGCCTTGCGAGCAGCCTCCTAAGCCTAGGAAGCCTTATTGGTGAACCCACGATTTTTACTTTGAAGGTTTTTAAAGAGGGCTTTAGCCTCTATGGCCATGCTAAACGACAATCCCGCTTGGGCTACCATCGTGGCAAAAATGTTGACGGCGTCATTCTTTTCCACATAGGATTGCCACTTATCTGTCCACTACTTGTGAAAAGTTGATGTTGTAGTTTGAACCTCTAGAGGAAGAAAGGCTATCACGTCGGATTCAAGCTTGTCGAACAGGAGGCCAGTGCAGGTTTTGGTTTGGGAGCTTTAGAGGTGATGGAGTCACTTAAAGCTTTGGCCTTCTTGGCAGTACCTTACCTCTGGGGCTCCACAGCAGATTGTTTTTTTTTGCCCCCCAAGGCCACAACCATTGAGCTGCCCAAAAGTTTATCCCCCATCGGGACCTCAGAGCGGGAGGGGGGGAGGGAGGGACGTCTCTTGAACTGCCCGCCCCATTGGGGGTCGGGTCGGGACCCTGAACCTCTTCTTAGGTTCTTCCTCCATAACCTTTTTTCCCTATCTGGCATAGGGGGTCCCACCTCCTGAGAGGCAGCTTCCTTGTTAACCCTCTCAATCTTGTCCCTCATCTGCTTTCCTCCAGCAAATGAGGGCTTCATCCACTTTCCAGAAGTAGATGTAACAGTGAGAATGGTATCCATGTCAGGAGTAGGATGCCCCTTTTATTAAAATTCTCTGTAAAACAAGAAACACCAAGTCAGAAAAATCCTATGAAAAGGATATCAAGAAAAAATCCAAGTGAAAGAACGTCTTACCCCTTTTCACCATCAAGCAGAAGTCTTCGAAATATTGACTCGATATGATTAGATGGCTGAAGTCACGTGAGTCAAGGGATTTCTTGTACACCTCAGAAAGTATGTCCTAGTCACACTCGGTAAATTCAAACCGTTCAATCGATCCTGCAAAACAAACACGAAAAATGGTAAGTATCAGACCTCGTCAGTTCAAAAAAACAAAGAAAACAATAAATGCACTCACGAGCATCGGAATATGATGTTGCGAATTTAACATGGGGAACAAGGTTGCCCTCATACTATTGCCACCTCCCCCTAACCCAGAACCTGGTCTCCTTCCACCCTTTGATGGAAGTTGGCAAACCTACGACAAAGGAGGAATGTGACTCTCAAGGACACAGTGAGTACCATACCCTAGAATTCCCTTTCCCTAAGTATCAGACCTCGTTAGTTAAAAAAACAAAGAAAACAAAAAATGCACTCACGAGTATCGGAATCATGGGGAACAAGGTCGACCTCACACTCTTGCCACCACCCCCTAACCCAGAACTAGGTCTCCTTCTACCCTTTGATGGAAGTTGGCAGACATACGACAAAGTGGGAATGTAACCCCCAATGGCACAGTAAGTACCACCCCCCTGGAATTCCCTTTTCCTAAGGACTTAGGCTGGTACACTGTTTGGAATACGTGCAAGGACATATCTTCACCCAACGAAGCTTACTTCCATAGGAAGTAGGAGCCTACCAGTTGGGCCCAGGCATTAGGTACAAGCTGGGTAGAGGCAAGCCCGTAGAGCCTAAGGACTGTCTTGAAGAAGGGGTGGATCGGCAAGCGAAGACCAGCCTTCAATAAATACTCACTAACGATGATGCAGCCTTACCTAGGGTAATAGGCTCGCTCGTTAGGAGATGTGGAAAAGGAGTTCTATATCATATGGGATCCTATATTTTTCTATAAGATTGGCTAAGTAGGTGGGGTCTACGGAGGATGGGATTTTAGCTACCCCCAGGCTATATCATCATCCCCAGAAACTGAGGCACCTCGACTAGTCTCAATGGCTCTAACGAGGTCAGCTATGTTCGTAATTTTTACCCCCATCTCAGTCGCCAACTTACTAATATCTACATTCCCCACAGCAGAAGTCGAAGAAGCCATTGATTTACAAGATTGCTTAACGTGTATAAAATAAGAAAAATAAATTTTTACAAGTTAAAAGAAGACTACAAATACCTACGGTTTTCTTAAAGACAATAAAGGAGAAAAAACACTAAAGATTGACAAAAAGGAAGAAAGGCTCGACAATAAAAGAACACTCAGAAGAAATTCCTGAAAACTTGGAGACTTGAAAGTTTCGAAAAGCAAAGAGATGCAAAAGATTCGTACCAAAAGTAGAAAAATATCTCTCAAAGGTTTATGCCCTTTCATAGGCAGACACTCAAACCCAGCTGTTAGATCTTGATCCTGGTCATCTAGCCGTACATTAATACGTCTGTCGCAGGCGCTCCCATGCGTCTTGAAATCACATGACACATGACAGATAGCCATTATTACGCATTAAATGTGGCGACGGTTGTGTGTATTGGAAGTTGTACCGCCTCAGCTGCCTTTTTCTTAAAAACGTACCACGACATCAAATCATGAGGCTCCATCATTAAGGACGCATCATATTCCTCAAAATGCATTAAGATAAGGCGAAGCATAAGCGTCAATACTAGGAGCTATGTAAGGTCCTGACCCTCTTCAGTTCAACTACTTCAGTAAGTACCTCGGTTATACGAGAACCTCTAAGGACATAACTTCGGTTCCACGCCCGCTTGGCATCCCTTAAATTAGTCCAAATGATGGAATGCTGCCAAGTAAACCACTTCAGACACCACCAACATATGATCTGAACGAGGTAGGTATATTCTCAAATTCTAACCATAACATGAATTATTATCAAATCCATGCATTACATAAATAATAGGGGACTATTGTGGTATGGCAAAAAACCATCCCTCCTACAAAATTTATTTTTTATCAAGTTCATGCATTACATAAAAATCATCCCTATACTTTGGGGACTATTGTTACACCTTGTCTTAGAAGCTTGAAGAGCGAGCGCCACGTGGTAAACTACATAAGCAAAAAGTCAGCAAGAAAAGTCAAATAAAGACCTATGAGGCCAAAATATGAGAAAATCAAATAAAGTCGAGGTCCTTGCACTGCAAGACTGAAGTCCATATTATATGATTGAAGCCCATATTGAAGCACAGCCTCAAGGGCGATGCACTACAACTTGGGATGTAACAAAACAAAGAAAGGACTTGAAGTGCTCCACTTCATGAACTACCTCAGAGATTTCCCCAAGGCTCGTGAAACCGATGTTGTTTTCCTGAAAAAAGATTTGAAGATCTCTTGAAAGTTATTGATGTAACGCATGTAATAAAGTTGTCAGTATGTTAGCCTATTGTATAGGGTGGCTGACCCCTTATCATGTATTAATTGTATGAATAGACAGTGAAGTGATATCCCAACTAAGGAGATAATGCCATGTGGTTCTGATCCAACGGACACCACGTCCGCCAATATAGTATAAATGTGGTCTTCTTCTATCTAACAAAGGAGGTTGGATAATTGATTGAAGGATAAAACAATCATATATTCGACATATACACTAGAACTCAAAAGGGAGATATACGAACATTTCATATATCCTTCCACATATTCCTTTTTGTTATTACATAGATCAATTTAATTTTTGTCCGACAGTCATTAACGAGGATGCTTTAGTTCTACCCGACGAAGCTCGAACATTTTTGTCTCTCGCCGTAAAGTACCTCTCGCGTCCATTCTCTCCTTATTACAGCCATTATTCATGTACGAACGCACCGGAATCATGTTTGACTTGGTGTGAGTGGACTCAACATCTGTTGACTCTATCTTTTTAGGGTCAACAGATGTGATATGATATGAGAGGCTAGAGAGAGATCATTTAATGTTCTGTCCACGTTTTGTATTTATAGAAGCTTGAATTAATTCAGAAATCACATCTAATTTAGATTCCAAAAAAGTTTCAATCAAATAAAGAAAAGCGTCATTGTCTGCCTATGTGAGCATGGGCAAATTGGTTTCTCATGGATGACTTTTTAGTTTCAGCCTTAAGGTTTTGCAACCCCAATTACACTATGAGAGCGCACCATTTTCACTTCTATGGGTTCCTAACCTTATTCTAAGGTGCAATTTAGTCTCTTTTTCTAATACCATCAATCATTTTCATGCAATTTTCATTCTTTGCCTTCTAATTTCATCCAATTGTCTTCATATGATCTTCAACAACCATTTTTTGGTCCGAATCAAGTTTTGAATATTTGTAAGTTAGTTGTTAAACTATGAAAATCATCATTTTTTTTATAATTTTCATTAATTTCTTTCAAAATTACACGTAATCATCGACCCTAACAAACATTATAAATAAGAGATTAAGCTATAATTCATCAAAATTAATCTAAAATATCCTAAATTGACTGTGCCTAGATAAGTGTATTAGTTATACTTATCAATGTCTACCCGTACTCCACTTTCAATTGATGATGTTTCTTTTACGCATCTAAATTGAGGTCTAACCATTTACACCTAATCTTTTTCTTGTTCCAAAGTTATCCCCTGTTCAAGAAAAACTCGAAACATCTTGCCTCTTGTGAACTTAAGATCAAAAGGTATAAAATAAAGGACACTTAATCCTTTGCTTTAAAACTTTCACTCGTTCTTTCTTAAGAATAAAACTTTTTTCGAGGCAGAAGTTGGTATATTTTTTGATAAGCTTTTGTGCCCATGGTTAAGGTATGGTTTTCTACAAATGATACAAATATATTGATCTCGATTTTTAGTTGGATAGCATGGCCAACAGATCTCGACTTCACTCACGTTCACACATAAGACTTTTGCACACTTGGACAAATCGTTAAAAGCACATGGCTTTATCATATGGTGGAGTAGGCGGTCGCAAGAACTTTGATAACTTAGATGTGTCACTTTTGTATTTCTAAGTTCAGGTGGTATATAATGATTTTGGAAAGTTCTAATCTTGTAGTATTGGTCTGACATCTGAAAAAACAGATTGAAAGGTGCATGTAAATCATATGGAAGATCTCTACAAAGGATCTCATGGATGGGGCGGAGTTACGGAAGATAACATGTGGAATCAAATGGGCATCACTTTAAAAATTATTTGTACCAGATTGTGGCATCTTGTCTCGATCGAGGGGTTTGGCCTCAACATGGTGCCTCGGGTAATGTGAAGGCATAACTTTGACTTCTTTTTTATGGCCTCGATTAGGCTACGTAAACAAGTAGTGTGGATTGAGGTTTGAAGTGGCTTGTTAGTTGGCTGCCACATGCTCAGTGATTAGAGTATCGTGGGATGAGGTGTAATAGGGCAATGAACTGATTAAGGTCTGTTAGAAATTAAGGACAAGATTATATGGTACAGTATGAAGTAATTATCATTGTACGAGAAGAACACAGGAAATTTGGTAGATGAAATGAGAATTTACTATAAAATGAAGAAAGAATACAAAGAAATTGTGTTTACAATATTGTCTAACTTCTCAAATTTATAATGAAAAACCGATTATATATAAAGTACATGTCAAAATTTAATAATTACATTATAGATGGAAAGAGCATCATAAAACACGTGAAATAAATGAAACAATTTTACTATTTGTCCAGGAGAATGTGGGCCTTGGACGGACGGGAACGCATAGAGCAAAGCTATATGTATAGAAATAAGTTTTACACGCGGTCACATGGGTGGACCCATGCAGGACCCATGGTAATAAAACTTGCCAAAGAAATTCCACCCTCTCCCCTATTGTGATGTGTCAGTGGGGTTTTACCTACAGCACAGCTCGCCAGCTCGGAGTGATAGGGCCTCTAGCAAAACCAAGAACGGAAAGTGATCTAGTAGTGGAGAGTGGGGGTCCACAGCCAACTCCCAAAAAGGTTCCATCCACAGAAAATCCTATCAAAGCATTCCACGTCAGTTTGACACTCCTGTAAAGCGTGCACACTCACATCAAATCTCACTGTCAAGTAAAAAGCAAAACACACAACGAACAAACCCACTGTGCAAGAATCCCTTCTTCCCTTTCTTCTCCTATTGCGGATTATTCACCATCGCCGGAATGGAACTCATTTAACGGCTGATTTTTTCGTCGGATATTTCAAATTTTTAGCAACTACTCGTTATATACTGAACAGTATGTAATTATAGTAGCATTCGTTGTTTTTGTAAAGTTTTTACAGTGGGGTTTGCATTAAAGATTTCAACTTAAGGTAGAAGGAAAATAGAGAGAGATGTACGTGGTTCCTCCTCCTAAGAGGCCCGATCCGCCATCCGGATCCACAGATGGGTCTGATGCCCTCCGGATTTACCAGACTTGGAAAGGAAGCAATGTCAGTGCTCCTTTTTCTGATTTCTTTTGTAGTTGATGACTATTATGATATCTTAAAAAAAATTGCTCTAAAAATTACCCATTCATTGGAATTTGTGTTGATAGTTTGAATTGGGTAATATAAGTTTAATATAAGAAAAACAAAAAAGAAGGAAAATTTTGGGCAAAGCCTTGATTTTTTTTTTTTCTCATTTCATTTTAAAATAACCAGTTCAGGCGTAGTAGAACTTTCTTCGTGGAGAAAGTTATTTTTTTTCTGCAATATGTATGGGTTTATTGAAGCGATGTTATATATCTTGGTGAAATCAGACATGAGAACGGGATAAATGAGGGATGTTAACAATATAATATTTTGTACATCTTGCATCTGTGAATCCAGCCTCGAAGGTTGTTAAATTGGGTTTGGTAAATTAGTGCTCATTTTCGGTTGAAATTTATGACATTTTTTTCTACAAGGGATAGTTTTAGGCTCAAATTATGTATTTAAGTACTTAAAAATGGTGATTTGGGAGGGTTTATTTGTATACATTCTTGTCTTGAATCAACTTGTGTGTGGTTTGCCTTTAATTAACTTTGTTGTTTAGCATTGAGGTTAAAATTGAGATTCACTCATTTTCCTGGTATTAGGAATATCCTTTCCTGTGTAATAGCCGCTGGGAAGCTCATTTATTCATTTATGTAAATGTTGAATTCCCTGTCATTTTTGGAGAATATGTAACTAGGTTGCTTTTTGCTAAATTTTTAGTTGCTTGCTTGCTTATCTTGTTGCAGAAATTTTTTCTTCATGGAAGGTTTATATTTGGGCCAGATGCGAGGTCATTGGGGCTCACCATGTTCTTGATTGTGGCTCCTGTCATTGTTTTTTGTATCTTCGTTGCAAGAAAGCTGATGGATGATTTTTCACACCACTGGGGAGTATCAATTATAATTGTCGCCATTGTTTTCACATTTTATGTAACTCTTTCTCTCTCTTCCCTGGCAACATTTTTTTGGTCTATTAGATTTTTCATTTCTGTAATTGCTGTGCTAGTTCAACTTTAAATTCCTTAATTTACCAGTGTCAGAAAACTTAATTTATCTCTCTTTGGGTGGGGGGACACGATTTAAGGTGCTATTCAAGTTTAGAGTGCCTAACATGTTCATTATTTTGAGGAGCTCAGCTACTTAGTGATGGAATGAAATTACAAGGTTGAAAACTTGACCCTTCAGTTAGGTTGATTTGAGCTGTGGTGGGAGCTGGAAAAACATAAGGTGGCTTTTCCTTTTTCATTTTACTTAATATAGATGGTGGGTTGATTTTCTCTTATGAACTTCTCCTTGTCTTTATTCTTTTGTCATCCTAAATAGGCCTTCAGGTGGGTTCTGAGAGGTTCCTCAATCAACGATTTGAAACAAATTATATATTTCTTATAGACTTATCTGTTAACAACTATATTTTCTTGTTTTGTTAATCATGAGGAACAGAGGAAGAGCTGTTACTGAACTATATAATTCAATCAATGATTTACTAGGGAAATCCAAGGCTATAATAAAACACATTTGTGAGCTTATGCTGAGCGTTTCTACATCCTAGAGATTTTTGTGAATTATCATCCTTATATAGGCAGTTCTAATTCAAAGGTCACTGATTACTTTATTTTGAGGTCATCGAATCACACTGGAAGTATGATTAAGAAAAATTACATCTAGCAGTTGAAATGTCCCACTGAGGAAGCAAGCCTTTTGCTTCTTCGCTCCTTTGGTTCCTAGAGTTTTGGGATACGTGTTAATCCCTTGTTCTGCAGCAGTAGGAGCTACTTCTAACCACCTTTTTTATGTTCACTATAATCTGCATTCTATCTTAGTACATCCTTCTTGAATGCCAAATGTTGTAACTTATTGAATAAATTATAAAACTATAGAAATCTGGAATGAGGATTGGTGGACTCAAATTTGAGCAAACTGAAGTAATTAGATTTTGTTTATATTGGAGAATGACGTGCTTATAATTATGGCATCGATACTGATTGTTGGAGTCCATGTATACTTTTTTATGAAATTCCTGATTCTCCTGACTCACCACTTTTAAATGATGAAGTTAATATTTAAGCAAATTTGGATGGAATAGAGATGAAGTGAGCCACAGCTTGGGTTTTGTTCATTTATCACCCATTTCCTCCCTACAAAAAAGGAGGATATGTTGTATTATTTATTAAAATAATCTGTTTAGATTCCAAGGAAATCCAAGTTCTTTGCTTGATAAGGTAAATTATCGCCATCACTTGTAGTTGCTGTCAGCTTGCCTTTGTACTGGCTTATTGTATGTTAGACCTATAACAGGAGGTTGACCTTCCAAGTATAACCTTCATTGTTGTATGGTTTTTCTTCGTATATTACATGATTTAGTTAGCTTTTCTATGCATTACAAATGTAGTACTCTCAATCATGTTTTAAGATTTAGTTGACACATTTGCTTAGTTATCAATGAAGTTTGATCAAAATAGACTTTGTAGGTGGTTCTAAGAATTATCACCACATTGTATTTGATGCTGATGGATTATTTTGGAGGTTCCATGGCCAATAAAAAGATGTTTTAGATGAGAAAGGATCATGCTTCCTTACTCCAGACCTTATTTTGTTTCTTGTCGGCTTTATAATGTCATCAACATAACTAGACGCATTCTTTTTGTGCATGTACAAGAATCTTGAAGCTTAATTTGATGTTGATTAAAAAATTCTCTGTTGAATTTTCAGGATTTAATTCTTCTCCTACTAACTTCTGGAAGAGATCCAGGTATAATTCCTCGTAATGCTCACCCACCAGAACCTGAAGGTTACAATGGAAGTGCAGAAGGAGCACAAACCCCACAGTTACGCTTGCCTCGCATCAAGGAAGTTGAGGTCAATGGCTTTACTGTGAAGATTAAGTACTGCGACACCTGCATGCTTTATCGACCTCCCCGCTGCTCTCACTGTTCAATATGTAATAACTGTGTCGAACGATTTGACCATCACTGCCCTTGGGTGGGGCAGTGCATTGGACTGGTAAGAATGAATTCTCTTAAGAGCATTAAAATTGATATCTTTTCCAGGTTGAAAGTAATGCTAGTACATGACTTTATTTTCCATTGCTACTTCATCAATATCTAATCTCGAATTTGTCATCGCCTAAAGAAGAGAAGCAAAAGCAGCACACTGAATTTTTCTTTCTCAATTTTGGACATTTGATATGCATTACTTAATTCTTGGATGTGGAACAAATTTTAAATAAATGACAATAAAATTTGCTTCAAAAGAAGTGCAGAGTAGTATCAGTGTTGACATATGCTTGCTTGGAGTTTGGTTTTAAGGTTGGCCCTTGTGCCTTGCCCAAATTTGTTCTCATATAATTTATTGGACATATAACATGTGGTTGGCCATTGAATTTGTGGTGATCTGTGTAGCACGGACACTTCAGTTAGGATAGCGTGTCTGTGTCCGACACGTGTCTATACTAACATGTCTCGAACACTCTGCCATAAACATTTTTCATTTTTGTTAAAATATTATATATTTTTAACTCAAAATTATTAGTAAATAACAATTAGGTGCTCATATTTAAAAGATTTCAACAAGAAAAATTAATAACAAGTATATGACTAAATTTATAGTATATGAATGAAGAATTTTAAAAAAATTAATCAACGTGTCCACGGTCGTGTCAGTACTTTTTTGAAAAATCGCGCGTCGAAGACATGTGTCCGTGTCAATGCATAATAAGTGGTGATTTATTGGTTTTGTAGTTGGTCTTCGCACTTTATGCGAATAAGTAGGCATTCAATGTATTTGAGACTATCAATTATACATCAAGATTTAGTAGATGCATCAGCGTAACCCTATTTCTAAATATGCTTTTATGCTTGAGATTCTGAATATTTATATTGATGTTGGTATGTGAAAAGTTGTGCTCTAGTGTATCTTTTATTTTTTTTATAGCATCATCTTCGCACCCTGCTATCATTCATTGCATTCCAATTTTTACTTCTTCAATTTCTTAATTAATTGGATCTGCATCCTTAATTGCATCCATAATTCCTTAACTTGACTTGACTTTCGCATTAAATCCATGACTTCAGTGTGTTGTTTCTTGAGAAAGAATATACTTGTATGGTTAGAAATTTCTTTTATCAAATACTACTATTTGGAAACCTTTTCAGCGAAAATTGAAAAAAATCTATACAAAATGTGGCTATGAAATAACTCGTCTGTTTGACTGCAACAGTCAAACTAGGTCTTTATTTCTGGATGGAGGGAATGGAATCAAATTGTGCTGGTTTGTGCAATTTTTCCATTGCGTTCATTGCATATCCCAAGTCAATCCTTCTTCTGGTAAAGAAAATCAACTGTAGGTTTTATTTTTGAAAGCACACAATTGCCGATACCCTTTGCTTGACAATTTAAGGTCAGAATTTTATTCTGATCTAGAACCATTATGACTTTTTCGCATTGTCTTGAACTGAATCTCCCACCTATTGCCTATAATTAGACACTGTTGTCTTGTTACGTCATGTGGTTTATAAATACAACTGGACACGTGTTCTGAATCTTTAACAACTTTGGTTGCAGAGGAACTACCGTTTCTTCTTCATGTTTGTCTTCTCGACGACACTTCTTTGTATATATGTTTTCAGTTTCTGCTGGGTTTACATAAAAAGGATTATGGATACTGATGATATATCGATATGGAAAGCAATGGTCAAGACCCCTGCTTCTATTGTTCTAATTGTCGACACCTTTATATCAGTTTGGTTTGTTGGTGGTCTTACTGCATTCCATCTATATCTCATCAGTACAGATCAGGTAAGAGCTTACCTTTCTTGTCAACCCTGTGTGAAATTTTGATATTGATTTAGGTCTATCAGTAAGAATATCATGCTTTTATTCCGACCAACGGAAAAAGGTTTCCATGCTGTTTGCAGACTACTTACGAGAATTTTAGAAATCGGTACGATCGGCATGCCAATCCCTATAACAAAGGAGTTGTGCAGAACTTCAAGGAAATATTTTGCAGCCCTGACCATCCATCTAAGAACAATTTTAGGGCAAAGGTACCAAGGGAACCTACTTTGCCGACTCGATCTGTGGGTGGTGGTTTTGTTGGTCCAAATATGGGCAAAGCAGTGGAGGACATTGAGATGGGAAGGAAGGCAGTGTGGGGAGATGTTGGTGCTTTCTTGGATCAACGCGAAGGGCAGTTAAGTGATAACGATGGCTTACACATCAAGGATCGTGGACTAGGTGAAATGTCCCCAGAGATAAGGAACACTGTAGATGCAGGTGATCGTGCTGGAATACATCCCAGGCAAGCCAGTTGGGGAAGGAAAAGTGGAAGCTGGGAAATGTCACCTGAAGTTCTTTCTTTGGCGTCTAGAATGGGAGAATCGAACCCAACTGGAGGAAGCAGCAGCACTCTCCGACCAACATAGACTAAGTTGTAACGACAGATGGTCAGTGCTCAGATCCATTTGTTGGTCTTTGTTAAAGTCTGTTTAGTGGTGATTTATGTGACTTGATTGACGGGCATGGAGTGTTTGGTTTGGCCATTGCCTAAGGAAAAAACGTGGCTTTGTATGAGGGTTGCTTTCTTAATCCCAATTGTGTAGTGTAGTGTTTGTTGAATTAGCAGAGTTCTAATTGTTTGCTTTGGCAATTCCTTTTGTTATTTTCTTAATTCCACTTATATAATTCTTTTTGTTGAAGTATAAATTACAGTAACACATAGGGGAACATCTCTATTATAACAAGGGCCAAATTATTAGGACATGGCATTGCATGCAAGTCAAAAGACAGAAATCTTTAATTGACTCGACGAATTTCATGGTGTTCTTGTAATTTACCATTAATTTATTGAGTGAAACTGTATTGTAACAAATAAAGATTTTTTTATTAGTGTTTTTATTTTTGTCGAGCACGTGCTTAAAAAAAAGTTACGAAGAAATATCTTAATATTGATATAATTTTTTTATTATTATTATTATTTAAGAATGTTTGATTGAAAATAAGAGTTGGAGATAAGAAATTCTCACGAGTGCAAATAATAGCGCAGTATATCATCCTGTGCTGCATTGGACAAAGGATCAAAAAGGGTTGTATTATTTATGACTCATAATTTAATTTTGCCAGCATTTTCAAAAGATTTTAAAATATTTAAAATACTCTCTATTTTGGAAAGTCAATGCCTCTATTTTAACTTTTTAGAGCATCTTATGTGTTAAAGAAAAAAAATTTAGATGAGTACATTTTTATTCAC
Source organism: Fraxinus cuspidata (assembly GCA_903798385.1). Lineage (NCBI taxonomy): Eukaryota > Viridiplantae > Streptophyta > Magnoliopsida > Lamiales > Oleaceae > Fraxinus > Fraxinus cuspidata. The sequence continues at coordinate 20,387 of CAIGRP010088065.1, forward strand.
TCTTACAACGTTTTCTATTTTAGCTTTTCATTTTGTTTTTCTTAAAAACACATTTATTGATTTATCCTCATATATTTTTTATTTGTCAATGACCAATTAATTTAAATTTAATAGTTCAAGTAGAGGATTAAAATTTGTGATTTACTAAATACAATCATTGTACATTAAAAATAGATAATGAGTTTAGCTCTCTAAATTTGATGAGTTAAAATTACTCTCTATTTTAAAAATAAAAACTTTTTTTTAAGTATTAACTCTTTAAATTAAATATTATTTTGTATTTAAAGAGCCTTTTGAAAATAGTTTTACAATGAAAAATGGATTTGACTCTCCAAATTTAGAGAACCAATCCACACTCTATTCTTAAATAATAATGATTGCATTTTACAAATCTCAATACTCTACAATTTAAATTACAATTATACTACATGTACATTATTCTTTACATTTCGCCACATGACAACACACCATTGAACAGTTTAAAAAATAAACAATTTTACCTTCAATCCCATTTTAACAACACATCAAATGTCAAACTAGATGTACACTTGTACATCTAGTCCTTATTTGGTAGAGATTAAAATCAAATTTTTAGTCAATTTTAATAAAAGTTGATGAAATATGTAGTTGAAAAGTTGTGATCCTATCAATTGTGTAGTTAAAATTAATTGTTAACTTTGACTTCAAATTTTAATTGAATTTTATTCCAAACCAAACAAGGTCCTAGCATTTTTGTTTATATTAATCAAATCACATTTGAAATGATTGATCGTTAACATATACAAAATTATGTTAAATAAGAGATGAAAGAAATAAATAAATGCTCATTTAAAAAACAAAATAAATAATCAAAATAGAGAGATTTGTTAGGAGTACATAAAAATGTACTCTTTAAAATTAAAGATCTCTCTATTATGTATAAGATATTCTTTATAAAATAGTATTTTGGAGATGCTTTACTAATGTAAATGATGACAAGCAAATATAAAATTATCAATGAGCATTTCCGTCCCACTCTACTACATGTACACTTTTGTTGACAGAAAGTTTGATATGCACTGAGGTGACATGTAATTCGGCAATTGATCTCAATATCAAATTAATGGCCAAATTGTATGCCATTTCATCATCTATTAACAAATGTATAAACAATAGGTATACAAGTAGTTTAGAATGTGTTTGGTTTGTCATTTCCAGGTTTCAATTTTCTAAGATACTCCAAACGTGTTTGGTATGTTATTTTCAAAAATGCATTTTTGAAAACAAGGAAAATTTTGCAGCATAAAACTCAAAATGACTTTATAACTTTTTAAGTATTTTCAAAACAAGGAAAATGAATTTAGACATTTCTTAAATTAAAATAATTAATAAAATCACACAAAATTTGCCCCACACAAATACCCATAAAACTAAATAGTCACATATAAGCATGAAATTGATATGTTTTATTAAATAATCAAATTAATTGAAAAAAATGTCATAAAACTATTTCTAAATTTTTTACCCCAAACGCTTTTTCTGATTTTTTGTTTTGAGAAACCGTTTTTGAAATAACAAATCAAACTCATTTATGTAATCTCAAAATAATACAGAAAACAAAAAAATAAATTCAAAACTAAAAATAGAAACGCAAATCAAACGCAACCTTAATTGTTTCCCTACCGCTGGAAAAGTAGGCTTACCATTTCAGCAAGTCTCTCTCACTCTCTCACACACATTTAACACGGAAGACTTTTACCATACTTCCACAAGAACTCTCATTGCTTATGCAGGAGTAGGAGAGTCAAATCACTTCAAGTGAGTAAGTTAATTCTCTGTTACTTGTTCAAGAATGTGTTGGTTTATGCAAGTTGTTTGTTGGGTTTGGTTTGTTTAAGGCAGATATGTACAAGAATCAGCTACAAGAACTTGCTCAAAGAAGCTGCTTCAATCTCCCTTCATATGCCTGCATCAGAGAAGGGCCTGATCATGCTCCAAGATTCAAAGCTTCTGTCAATTTCAATGGAGAAGTTTTTGAAAGTCCTACTTACTGCACCACTTTACGGCAGGCCGAGCACGCCGCGGCCGAAGTGGCTCTCAACGCCCTCTCTGCTAGAGGTCCTTCAAGGTCCTTAACAGCAAGAGTTCTTGTAAGTTCATTTCTGATTCAAATGGCTAATTTGCTTCAATCTACCTACAGCATGTTCATGCCTTCAATCTGTTTCGATATTGCCTCAGGACGAGACCGGAGTGTATAAGAATCTCCTTCAGGAAACTGCTCACAGAGCTGGCCTGGATCTTCCCTTATACACTACTATTAGAACAGGTCCTGGTCATGTTCCAGTTTTTACTAGTACAGTAGAGCTTGCTGGTATGAGTTTTAATGGTGAATCAGCCAAGACAAAGAAGCAAGCTGAGAAGAATGCTGCAATTGTTGCCTGGTCTTCTTTGAAAACAAGTATATTTTCTTTTCCATTTCTTGTCATTTGGTTCTTTACATTGTTGAATTTTGAAAAAAGCATTGATTCTTCTGTGCAGTGCCAAATTTGGATTCGGTGTCTCAGACAAGACAAGAAGTCGACAACGAAGATCGAGGAATAGTTGGTAGGGTTCTATCCAATCTTGGACGAAAAGATGAAATTAGAGTAATCAGGAGAAGGGATCAGAATCAGCCCAGAAAAAGAATACCGAGAACTTTTAGAGAGAATTCTACGAACAATTCTGGTTCTGCACAGCAACAACAATGGAGGCTAATGGATCTGTTTTCAGATTCTAATTCGGAAAAACAAAACAGCTTTCTATCTTTGCTCCCTCCACCACCATCCAGAACAATGTCAAAAATTTTACCCCCAGGTTTGTCTACAACTTGTCAAGCTTTCTATCAAACAGAACCAAACCTCGTCCCAACACAAATCATGAATTCACAAGTTAAACTCCAAGAAATGTCACCCATTGTGGAAAGGGACAAGGATGAATTGCTCAATGGGATATCAAAGTTCATCAAGAAGCCTATTGGAATGAAGGGTTCTAAGGCCAACGTTTCAATGGCTGAACAAATAGCAGAAAATACAAGAACGCCCAGCCTTGCTGGATTCATAACTCCATCTAAAATTGCAATTCCTGCAAATAAGTGTTGGTTTGCACTCACAGGAGGAGTGTACAATCCACAAAGGACAGCCCCAGCAGTTCAAATTAGGTCAGTGATCCCAGTATGTGCAGCACCACCACCAGTTAGACCCTCTCCATCAACAAAAGAATCTGTTTCCACACAAGTTAGCTCCGCATTTAGCAAGCTAAAGCTATGAAAATTCACATACAGAAAGACCCATATTTTTGTAAGTTCTAATTTACCCTTTTGAATGGATTTGTGGGTCTTAATCTTGAGAGGACATTGTAGTTACTGCATTGGTAGTAAAAGGAAATGGAGCATTAAATGAGAAGTGGAGAGTGGGTTAGATTGCAGAGAAGGGCAGATGGGGTAGCAATGAGATAATCGAAGGCCATTAATTTACCAGTCAGAGAAATTAATGTATTATGTCTTCAACAATTAATGCTGCCTATCTCTCTAATGCTTCTATTGCACATATAGATGAATTATTTAGTATTTACGGCTTGGATTCTCCTCTCTCTTCTTGAATTGTTTCTTGACTAATATCTTATCCTTCACTTCCCCCCAAGTCCAAGGTTCAAATGTTCAAACAAGAACTATGCTAACTAGCCGTTGGGTTGGGTTGGGTTGGGTTGGGTTGTGGGGTAGCTGACAGCAGTAAGAAGAAGAAAAAGATAGTGCAATGGAGTTTGATCTTCTCTGATTCTCATGATTCAGAGAGTAGTTTAATGGGTTTTGGCAGGTAACTTATTTGACTTCTTTTACGAAAAGCCAACAATATAGGAAATTCTTGACAGAATTCTTATTGAAATTGACGTGGCAACATATATTTGGATTAGTTTTTTCTGTTTCCATCTTCTAGTCAATTCTCGCCATGTGTTTTTTGGCCAAAGTTTTCTGTCAAAATTTTCTGTACTTATAGCATGATTATCATGAATGTGACACCATTTTATGTTGCAACGTGCAATATGTGAAGGGTCAATAGAGTGAATTCTCAATATTTAGTGAGTTTTGTATAGTACGAGATAAATTGGCCTTATTTGATTCTGGCTTAAAGGCAAACCAACTTTTCCAAAGCAGATGGGTGGGTTCACAATACGAGATAAATTAACCTTGAAATCGGCTTAAGTAATGCCCGACTTTAAGACAATGGAGAAGCATATATTCCCAAGTTGTATAGTGTTGGCTAAATTGATTAGCATTGTTAAAAATGCGTGAAAATCCATAAAATTAAGGTATATTATTTCCTGCTTTGACTAATGTAACCAAGAAAAATTTCTAAATTCTCGATTCAAATGGAAGAAATGAGTTTTGATATAGTGCAGATTAACCTGATTTCGAAGAATTCAACCCTTCTACAATTGATGAAAAAGGGGAATATTATCAATCTATTCGTCTCTCTGTATAAAATGAACCACAATTTAGCTTCAGATATACCTATTACAATTTTCATCGTCCAATATTCATTTTGGTCCCGAGAATAACCGCTTATGCCAAAAGATACGATTAATACCCCCACAACACCAGACCTGTAATCCAAATCAATTCTTGAGGTTTGTAAAATCTAGCGGTGAGATATACGCGAAAATCTCACCACGAAAACATGCAGGATCATCAGTAGGACTATCGTACCAAAGTTAGCTTATGTTTTCTCAAAAAATATATATTTTTTCGTCCTATGAACTTTAAGATATATGAAGTTTCGTATTATATTTTTAAGCCGAACCTACAAAATTTCACTTTAGCCAATGATTCAATCGGAAGAATAATTGGAACTAAAATATTGAACTTCTTAATGGCATTATCTAGACCTAGCTTCTATCGAAACTCCATCTACAAATGGATATGACCGGATCTTAGTGTATAGGAGTTATTGAAAAAATAGAAGATCAAAAAGAGGAAAGAAATCCCTTTTTTTTTTTTTTTTATGAGATGGGATGGAAAAAACTAATGTAAGTTAAAATTGGAATCTTTATTTCTTTATTAATTTCATCTTATTGCAAAAATTGAAATCCAAAAAATAGATGGATATTCGTATCTATCGGATAGACCGAACAANTCAAGATATGCACTAATTTAAATATCATGACTTGAATTTGAAGCTAAAAGAGCATCATAGAATGATTAACACATCTATTCTAGAGGACAAAATTCACATTGGGTGTAGTGACACGACCACCTCTTGATAAGTACGATCCTTGAAATGGCTTAAAAGAGCAAAAGAGTTAGCCTGAAGAGTTACATGAAAGGAGACTCTCAAATCTTAGAACTGAAAATATAGTGACTCGAACTCAAAGCTTCAGGAGAGGCATAAAAGATCAACACATATTTTTTGGGTGGTCGATTGCCTCATTAGGTGTAGTCACACAACCACCTCTTGATAGGGGTATGGGTTCATTCATTGAGATTTTTTTTAGGATATTGCCACGTGCGAGATTTATCCTATGTAAATATAAGTATCCTTACAAGTTACCTAAAGAATACAATAATTAGCTTAAAGCTTACCTTGATCTCAATCACAAATGAGATTCAAAGAGATTCGTGTCTTAGAAGTGAAAATATAGTGACTCGAACTAGAAGCTCGAGGAGAGTCATAGAGCGATCAATGATCTGCATAGAGTTTGTTTTCTTGTTACCTTCTCATTTTAGGAAACTTAAAATTTCCTTGTGTAGCCCAATTTCTTTTATTAAAGAAGTTGACTCGTCCCACATTGAAAAACAAATAAAAGGGGTTTGAAAATAATAATTATGTAAGGAGTGTATAGGCTATTAAAAAACACACAAAACAAATGAGAGACGCCAAGGGGAAGGAGAGAGTATAGGAGAAAATTAACCTTTTTTTCTTAGATTGTGTTTGATTAGCTTTATTTTCCTTTGAAAATGTTATTTTTCCACCCAAATTTCTACTTTTTGGGTGTTTAATTAACAATTTTTTCCATAGAAAATATTTTTCAACTTTTCGTCATGTGACCATATTTTCCTTAAAAAGAAGGAAAATATATTTTTTAGAAACGGGTGATTTTTATTTTCCAAGTAATATACACTATCTCTCATCTATCTTCTATCTCTTATCTATCCACTAATAAAAAAATAGACAAGTATATTATTTTCTACGTTGAAAACTAAATCAATCAAACACATTTTATTAATATAGTTTCCATATAAATAAGTCTTAGGTAATTGAATTGTATTGAATTTTTTCTTTCCATGCAAATTTGATGCAACACCAATTGAAATAACCAACGGAGAAAGAGAAAGAAGTCTATAGAGAAGAAGAAATTAGAGGTAGAAATGGCAGAAGAAGAACACAACAAAATAAGGAGAAGAAGAAGAATAGGGAAATGGAGGAAACTTTGGCAACAAACCACAATTTATTTTATTCATTTATCGTTTATCCTTTCTTCCAATCCAAAACCATATAAATAATCAAATAAACAACCCCTGAAATAAAGGGGCTTGGACAATCCCATAATACAATTTCAATGATAGAAACATAAATAAGAGTTCATAATAGAAAATAAATCTCAATAAATGTTTGGATCAATTCTCCCAGAGTGGGAGAAAAAATCGATCATATCGAGTGAATAAATCACAAAAGGCTATAGATCCTAACCATAAATAAGTGGTTGAACAGGCTTTTCTCGACACCCATAAAAACTTGTGATTGGAGGTGTGAATCTGGTGTCCCCGCCAACTCCCCCTGAATGGGTAGAACGATATCTGGACAGGAGAAGATCATGCTGACTCCAATAGAATTCCAATAAATCTGGGTCAAGCAATGGTGTGTTTCTCTGGGAATCTATGTACAGTCAGAATCAGGTCGATTAACCCAACGAGCAAGGAAGCGTTGAACCTTTCAATCATTTAGTCAACACAATCTATTCATCTAAAATAGCATCAATTTTATCTTTGTTTGCTGTGAGAAATCGTATTGGGTTAAAAGTAGCAAGAGATTTAAGGTCAAAGTCCACAGATGGAGGTAGAGGATGATCATCGGAGGGATTGAAATGGCCTTTACAAGTAACTAAGTTCTCAACATTGAAAGTAGAGTGATATCCAAGATGTGGTGAAAGATCAATAACTTATGTATTTATGTCAACTTGTTTTAAAATTTTAAAAGGACTAGCACTAAGGGCATGCAATTTGGAAGCAGATCTAGGTAGACGCTTCTCCGGTCTAATTCAGACCATGACGTAATCCCCTATATTAAAATCAACATGTCGTTTATGCAAATCAAATCGAAGTTTATATGATGCATTATTGGCTTCAAGTTGTTTATTAATCTCAGTATGCAAGTCATGGAGATGTTGTGCAAATGCCTCCACCGACATAGATACTCTAGCATGTGGGGACATGGGAATGAGATCTAAAGGCTTCCTAGACTTATACTCACGAACAACTTCAAATGGATTCATACCTAACGATCGATTTATGGAACTGTTATATGCAATTTGAGCTGTATGATCAAATCCTAATTTCTAAGATTTTCCTGGACCAAACATCTTAATAAACTACCAAGACTACGGTTAACCACTTCCATTAGACCGTCAGTCTGAGGGTGGTAGGCAGTAGAAAATTTCAATTTAGTACCAACATTTTGCCATAAGATTCTCCAAAGTGACTAGTGAAATGAACATTCCTATTTGACACAATAGTCTTCGAAAGACCATACAATTTGACAATTTCATTAAAGTACAATGTGTCAACCTTGGACGCATATGAGATTTTCCTACAAGGGATAAAATGAGTCATTTTCGAGAAACGATCAGCTACACAAAAATAGAATCGTGCTTCTTCAAGGTGTGTGAAGTCCTAACACAAATTTCGACTCACATCTTGCCAAAGGCAATTAGGGAGGGGAAGAGGTGTGTATAGACCAGTGTTTTGCCTCTTCTATTTGGCCAACTGACAGATGTTACATGTAACTATCTTAGCCACAATAAATTATTTAAAAAATAATTTTATTAAAAAAAGTGCAGATGAGTCCCGATTAAATTTATTTAAAAATTAAAAAGTGCAAACGAGTCTCAAATAAATTATTAAAGAATTAGAAATTTTAAAAAATATATATTTAGTTAAACATGATAGTATATTCATCATTTCGCAGATTTTTATTGAGAAAATGGATGAAATGGTTTGTGCAATTAAATATGTAATTAATGGTGAAATGACAAAAAATAAAAGGTATGGACTTTTTTGCAATAATAGGGAAATGTAGGGATATTATGTGCTAATTACTTTTTTAATAATTTATTTGTGATTT
>CAIGRP010088070.1:0-12748 GCA_903798385.1 Fraxinus cuspidata
CCAAAAGGTGGAAAATTTGAAAAGTTGGAAAATATTTTCCCGGGAAAATTTTGCCTATCAAACACTGCGAAAGTTAGAATTTTCCATGGAAAATAAGCCCTATCAAACAGGGCCTAAGAATCACTTCAAAACAGAAATCACTTTTAATAATTTTCTCTTGTTTTAGTTATAAGATGCTGGCACTATACTGAAACTTGTCTTTACCTCTTTAGCTATGAAGTTTTCTATGTCAAATTCAAGGCTTTGATTGACTGCAGCGAGTTTCATGGAGAGGAACTGTCACAAAGATAAAACACTAATTTCAATATTTGTGCAGATACATGAATATGTGATGAAATATGATCATTGATAGTTGTACCTCTACTTGTCTTTGAAGAGATTGGACGTAGTTGATGATTTCGTCCAGCGTTCCAGCTTTCCCAGTGATCTTATTGCATCCAGTTACTAGACCTTGCAGGTACTTCATTCTTTCACTAATTTTTTCCCTCCTTACCTGCATAATTAACACCATTTACTGTGTAGAACGCACAATAAGTAAATAGAAAATACTATTAAAACATATCAGTTGAAGTTGAACATACTCTTTCTGCCAAGCTGTGGCTGTCAGTGGCTTGCCCACGTCGTGCTCGAACGTGAATGTAGTCAAGCTTTGGAATCTCAGAGAGCTTTGAATTTCCCTTCGAATTATCGGCAGAAGTTTCTTTGTTGTTGTTGTTATTAGTCGTGGTGGTGGTGCTCTTACTGTTGCTATTTTGCTCTGTGATCTTAGAATCCTCTTCTTCTATATATCCCTTAGCCTTTTTCTCTCTGCTTTGTTCTTCTGCAACGACCTGATTATGTCCCGAAAGTTTTGATTAACACTTAATTTGAAATTAAGTAGCATTTAATGACAGAAATTACAGTAAGCAAATAATCAGAAGTAATAAAGATAGTATTACGGGATATTCACCTTAAGATCGTTAGTCTTATAGGACTTTCTCTTCTTGAAACTCTCTCTTCCGGCTGCAGAGCCCTGCTTTTCCAGCAGGGCCGCCTCCTTTCCTTTGTTAGCAACTGCTGCCGCCTCTGGCATTGCCGTAGCCACAGCTGGTGGGCAGCTGGCGGTTCTTGGAATCGGGTAATTCATTTCAAACTTAGACCCATTTCCATATACACAACCAGCATAATTCAAACTACTCTCAGCTCTGCAAAAATTATTCCTTCCATCTTCTATACCCGGGTCCGGTTTCATCGCCTGAGCCACGAGTTCTCCAATGCCTTGATCACTCTCAACCAAACCTTGAAGCTGTTGATCTTCAACAGAAGGCACAGAAAACATACTCAACTGATAATCCTCATTCAGATGAGTACCTGATTGCTGTTGCCACTTCATATTCATCCGTTGTCTCTCGAGCACTCTCATTGCAATACCAGCACCACCATTATTTCCGGCGATATTAGCCGGAATGGTGAGGCTGTGTATCATCTCCGGTAAAGCCCCTCTATTCATTAGCAAAGTCTTTTTCAAAAGAATGATCAAAAGTTCAAAAACCACTTCAAATAAGTGAAAAATATGCTTCAACAGAAGTGATAGCTAGGTAGTTTTGTACTAACAAGATTATGTAGCTTTCTGCACTTCTAGTAGCCTAACTTAGGTCCTCTCAAACCAACATGCAACCTAGAGAAATATGTAAATGGAGATTAAAGAGTAGGAATTGTAGGGGTATATATAAATGGAGAAAAAATTGGCCGGTTCGGGTCTGCCGATGACTGTCGGAATCGGGTCATGAACCGGTGAAATAAATAATAGGAAGATAAATGAAAGGGAGGGAACCTGGGGCAAAGAGCCATCGGATGTAACCATAACCAGAGTCCATGTTGGGTGGGGCCATTTTGACATGACTAGCCACGTGAGCATGCTTTAGTAGCCGCATTCAAGTCCTTATTGAGCTTTTTTCTCAAATTCATTATTGAATTATTTGAACTTTTTTTTACTTATTTCTCGAAAATACCGTTTGACCCCCATTTTTTTCAAAACTTATTTTTTTTTTAAATTAATTTTAGATCCCACAATTTTTCATAAAATAATTTTACATGTAAAACAAAAAATTTTCCTTATTTTCTAACCACGCATTCTCCAAAAAAATCACTATCACCAAAGACCTATTCTCTCTCTCTCTCTCCCTGCCTCCCTCACTCCCAGAAAATGAATCTCGGGGCTAACGGTGTGTTTGAGCCCCATTTTTAGGAATAATGAATTTTGTAATAATGATTTTTTGGGAAATGTGATTAAACAGTGGGGAATATTTTGGATTTATTCAACCTGAATATGCAACCTTGACAAATTGAGTAATATATTAATAATTAATTTTGATTATCATCAATAGAGGTTGCAATGAGCTTCCTAATTCATTATTCAACTTCATTGGACAATGAATCAAGAGATTCACTCTCATTCAAATCGATATGATTAAAATTAACGATGATTAAAATTATTCTAACAAATAGGTATTAATTTCAATTAATTATTTTCTTTCAATTCACTTCATTCATTGATAGGACCATTGAAAAAACAACTAAAAAAAAATGAAAAAAGGAATTTTGTTGTTAGCTCGGGCATGGCTATCTTGGGTTTCGATGCACAAACGCTCCATGTTTCGAATCAATGCCCTTCTTGGCAAGATCAAATCAAGAGTAGCATTTGATTAAGAAAATATAATTAAATTAGTATAGAAAGATAGGAATACTGATTTGGTATACTTTGAAGTTTAAAGACATATTTGGTGCAATATCATGGATTCTGTTATCACGTTCTTCTAAACTTTTCAGTTCTTTCTTAGTTTTAGAAAGTATAAGATAATCATAGGTTTGAATGATATGACGTAAGATCTGAGTAGAAGCATTAGTATGCTCTGCAGTTGCACCTTCATGGTGAACCTCTGCATCAGAAAATATTATGCTGACCATATGATCCGTCCAGAGTTACATTAATTTACAGGAAGTCCAAAAGTCAAGCCATTTTTGAAAGCTTGAGATTGCTTTGTGTGGGCTAGAATACCTAGATTTCTTATAGATTGCTGTCACTCTGCACATTTGTTGTTTGGTAGGGTTTCTTCTTTTCTTTCTACTTCCTATAAAGAGAGCTTTCTTAGAAAGTTATCTTATTTCATTTTTTTAAAAAAAATTTCTTCTAACTATATAAAGTATTTCTAAAAAAAATTATTTAAATGTGTTGAAAATAAATTTTTAATCATAGAAACAAGTTTTGATTTTTTAAAATCCTTCCAGTCTGGTCATTTACGTGTGCATGTCATTGTAGGAACCATTGAGACTAACCGAAAAATTGTAGCAACAGTCCTTAACATTTTCAATTTTTGTAGATTTTTACCATAACTTTCAATTTGTACCAGCGAAGGTCTCTAACATTTCATAAATATACAGCTGATGTCCAAATGAACGTAAACCGTCAATTTGATAGTTAGTTTGACCAATGTTTTGCAAAAAATTAATAAAAATTAATAAAATCAGAAAAAGATTTTATAACAAATCACGGAAGATTAAAATCAACACAAGTCGGCGACCACCCAATCCAGAAAAACCACTGGCCACCTAATTCCCAAGAATTCCTTCCCTAGCCGACGGTCTCAATGCACAAATCGCCACCTACAGTCATACCCATCGTCGCGCCTTATTGCTGATAGTCTTGCCAATCTAGGCAAGCATATTCATAGTGGAACATAATCAAATCTAAAGATAGAGATGTGTTGGGTTTTTTAGGGAATTCTATGGATGGTTGGGAGGGGGAAATCGATGTCCAACAGTGGTGAGTTTTCTAGGTAAGGTTAGGGACCGTTGCTGCAATTTTTTCTATTAAATAAATTAAATCAACTATTTAATTAAAGCCCCAACTTTTCCTTAAAAATTGCTGGAAAAAATAACTAAAAGTAGGGAATTATAGGATAATAGAGGACCTCAAGGTGTATATAGTCTACACAATCTTTTTCAGGCGACAAACATAATCCAGGGGAGATTTTATTTCATTTTCATACCATAATGTCTCTTTCGTAGTCAAATTATATTGGGCTAAGCAGCCGAATTTCATTTGATTTCATGGATTGATTGTATGAATAAAATAACAGTGTTTTGCCGCTAAAAGTGATAAAATAGTCTATTAAGTTTGCAATTAATAGAATAAAGTTAATAAAATGTGTAGTTGAATAGGTGTGGATTTCATGAAATGTATGATTAAATTTAATTGTTGACTTTGAATTAAGATTTTAATCATTCTCAAACGGGGGCTAAATATAGGATTGAGTGTTTTCGATTATCATATTTACCTTATTTGATGCTACGGTTTAAGTATAAGAATATAATAACGTATTTTATAGGTAAAGGAATATTAAGTATAGGGTTGAGAGTTTGTATCATATAATTAACAGCGTCGCGTTTCCCCGTAAAAGAGATAATAAGTCAAATTTGGTAAGATTGTCATTAATAAAATGACAAATGTGATGTCTTGTTATAGCCACTAAATTGGCCAATGTTGCACAATATCTATGTTAGCTAGGATAATGACATTACTTAGTTATCATAATAAGATATTATGCCCTTATTTGGTATTGATTTAAATTAAATTTTAATTTAAGTTGAAGTCAAATAATCAATATTAATTATATATTTTTATGAGTTTCACAACTTTTTAACTGTATATTTCAAAATTTTAAATCAAAAACTACAAAAAATTTAATTTTAATTTTCATCGAACAATGACTATATATCTTATCAGTCGCAATTTGATTTTGTTTCATCCTAAGTATGATAGGTTTATTGATTTGACAAAAATGGTCAAATATGCAATAACTATACAATAAGTGGGATAAATAAATGAAATTTTTTGAAAATTGTCACGTCTCACAAATATATCCTTACCCTAATTTCCTTGAAATCAATCTTTTATCAGTTGAAAATGCTAAGTAAAAGTGCCTTGTTGTTTAGGTCATTTCTCTGTTGCAAGTAAGGGACTTTGACATAACCCATTCTTATCATGGCTTAGTTGAATAATGAAATTAATTCATTAAAATTCAAACCCTAAATCAGTTGAGCAGTGATACCAAAGATAGCATGTATTAAATTGGTGGAACCAGTACAGAGAAGATGAAGGCAACTTCCATTATCCCCCTTTGGGCCCGGCCCGGCCCACTCTACTTTATCTGTGAAAATATAATATAGATATATGGGGGTGGGTGGGGTGAACCAATGGCATACAATGACCCATGGTGGCCCTATGCCAAAACCAAATGGGATTTGTCTATATCTGAATACTTCAATCACTTTCTAATGTCTACTAATTCAAAAGAAAATTAACTATTCATGCAGAGCCACTAATTTTCTCTCTGTTTTTTCTATTCCATCTTTATGCTTCTACTGCATAAAGCCAAGTCTATACCTGCATGGAATGATTTCACTTGTATAATTTGTAAGGAATCATCCTAGCCCACAAAGAGAAGTCTTTTCCCTAAAGCTTAGAATTGTTGGAGATGTAATTTAAATGAATGATTCATTCTATCTTTAACAGTTTAACTTTTTAGACGATATTGATGCAGCGCAGGAGTTACGATAATGTTTTTACGAACTAGAATGTGCTCACAAAAAGGTAATTTGCAAGGTACACACACTTTACGACTTGTAACTTTTTTTTTTCACTAGTCATTTATTTTTTATTTTCTTTAGCATTAATAAACTTATTTTATTCTATTAGTTTTAAGGGTATTTTGGTTAATTATGTTATTGTAGGGTTTTCATGCGTGAAAATTTATTATTGGCTAAACTGGAAAATAAAAATACTACAATACAAATTTGATAAAGTTTAGTTTATTGAATCAAACCTCTCAAAATCCTATCCTGAATGGGATGAAATGGAGGCAACAAAAAAATAATAAAGATGGGTGATGGGGTTCCAATGAAACCTACCAGGTTTAGCACCAGATCCAAAGTTCCAAAGAAGTATCTACTCGTGCTCCCTATCTCACGCGCGTGAATAGAATTAAGTCTGTTCTATTATTTTCAAAATTTATTTTTTAACGCACATTTTAAACTCCATATTTTTCTATAAAATAATTTTATACGCAAAATCAGAACCTTACCTTATTTTTCAATCACATTCTCCAACTTTTTACTATTTCAAAAAGTATTTTCTTGATAAAATGGAACCTAAACGGGGGCTAATTTATATCGCATACATCTTTTGAGTGCTGTCTTTTACGAACTTGTTGCTCGATAAAGGCGCTTTTAGTTTATCATTTTAAAGTTTGTCAAACGAAGTAAAATTATGAAATAGATCACAAGTAGAACAAAGAAATGCGTCTCTTAGTTGTTTATCTCCATTTAAGTCTTTATGCGTAAAATTTTTATAAATGAATGATGATAATAAACCTGCCATGAGAGGCATGGACCAAATGAATAGCAGTCACTGAGCTATTGAGGTTATGAATTTTTGGGGTGCCGTGGCCCGGAAAAATTCCTCACCTAGATGCCGACAATATCTGGACCTTTAACTAGCATAAAGTCAGACATTTTTGTTCAATCGAAATCATCAACTTCTTCACTAGTTAATTTGTAGATGAAATTCCAAGAAATATTCGGTACGATAAGGCTTCCACTCATTCAATTAAGTAATTTTGAACTGAAGACTCTCATTCAACCGTTCCAAAAAAACAAAAGTGAAGCACCGTGTAGAGGCCGCAAGCTCTTCAATAATTTAGAATAACCCGACACCTTTAGCACTTCTTTCGCTAAATACCACTTTATCTTTAGAGATGGGAGAAAGGAGCCATAATAGAAACATACAATATTTAGTTTATAACCAATTGAGTGCATTTCATTTACATGCTAATTTTAAGGGTGGATTCTACCTGATGTAGGTGTTAGACAAAAGAATTAACTATGAAATTCATCAATAGCTTATTTATGTTAGTCGAAAATTGAACTCAATTTTTTAAAACTACTACCATTACAAATTTAAAGAAATTGATAAAGCACATATTATTGGAAACAAGACGATGTTATACGGTACGATATGAAGTATTGATCACAACAACAAGATGAATACTAAGATAATAATTTAATTTGGTAGAAAAATTGTAGATTTTATTCAACTATAACAGAGAAAGAATTATAACAACTGTGTTTCTCAGAATTATTCAAACTATTGTAATCCAAAACCTGTAAATAAGAGTACTATTGACAAACTCTCGAAATAGCCATAAACATGGAAACTAGGTCAAAAAACGCATAGAATAAAGGAAACAATATTTTTCAAATAAAAAATGCCTGAAACAAAGAAAACAATATTTTCCCAAGAAAACAAACTGAATTTGGGTTACAAATCCAACAATCATCACATTAACACAAATTTCACTGCAACGAACGAAACTTCAAAAAATTTCACCTGTAGAAAAATTTAATTGCAAGAAATGAACTGAACTTTTCAACAAGAACCAAACTAACTTCTCCAACGAACAAAAATTCTCCACCTCTTCCATGATATTCCAAATTACCTCGAGTTCAATCAAAAATCATAAACGATTTAAAATTTATCAAATAGAGCTGAAACACACCCTTAAACCGAATCAACACCAAATGCTTTTTGTAGATGGTCACTTGCTAGACTCAACACCTTCAAATACACTTAGTATGCGCAACAAAATCAGCATCCCGTACTTATTTTCATTGGGTTTGTCCCTAATAATTGAATGTGATGGCACCGCATGTGGTGGCAAAACAGTATTACCTATATCCTTCGAACCCGACTGAGCTTAGGGCGAGCAAAAACCAATTCAAACAGCTCAAACCGACCAATCCAATCTAGTCCATACTGACAAGTTTTGATTAGTTTTTTAAGTTCAATTGGGTTGAGTTGGGTTGAAAAATCAAATTTGAAGTCGGTTTGGGTTGGTCTCGGATTATAAATTAAAATTTGACCCAGCCCGATGAATTAAAAGATTTAGTACCTAAAATGGAAAAAACTAAATAGACACAATAGTGGAGAGAAAAGAAGGATTTAGAATGTACAAATGTCCCATTTTTTTACGTAAGCTAATTGATATGAATATTATGTACAAATGCAAATAATTTGACGATAAACTAAGAATTAAGAACGTGATAATGAAATGAAAATATCTCAAAAAAAATTTAAATAGATAATGCTTGCTCCATAGTCGAACTTATTTATAAGAAATAACCGGATCCAACTTGAATTGAGTCTAATCCCAAACTAAGCAACCCAAGCCAAGCTTGATCGGTTTAGGTTGGGTTTAAACTAGTAATTGGATTTAGTTTATTTGATTTTAGATCAGACCGGTCATGTTGAGTTGGGTTGGGCAAAAAACCAACTCAACCTAACCCAACCCATGCTTAGCCCTAACTAAGCTGCATTCTCCAAAATGGACCACAAACCAAATATCAACGGCATTGTACCAAATACAACACAGACACCATTGCAAACCCTCATAGCTTCACCTCTACCAAAAAACTTGCACTAGATGAGATGATCACGACATCTGTCGAAACTGTTTCATATGTTGAAAACAAATATTGATTGTGACACATATAAAAAGTACAAGTTGTATCCAAAATTTAATTCTCATCATCGAAATAACCAACACATATCCATCTCTCAAGTAGTCGACATCGGCTTCACCTGTAGTTTCTGGTTACTCTCTCTTCTGATTTGCAACCAAATTTCATTTATTCGGCAACTTGTTACAATTCCTCTTTATGTGCATTTTCTTCTTATAATAAAAACAAACTTGATTACTGAAATTAAATTTCGACTTGTGACATTCGTGACCGCCATGAACAAAGGTCATCTCCATCTCTAGCCTCAAATTCAACCAGATGTTTCATCTTCTCCTTTGAAAACAAAGCATCATACGCATCTTGAATGGTAAAAGTATGACGACCATATAAAATCATATATCTAAACGAAGCGGACAACAATCACAAAAGATTTAAGGCAAAATCCTATTTATCATACTTTACCTCTAAACTCTCCAATCATTGATGATTTCTTTAAAAACAACCATGTAATCATCCCAAGATCCACCTTCTGTAATGCGATGAGAGTACAAACTTTGCTTCGGGCGCAATTTGCTCGTTAGACTTTTAATTATGCACAATTGCTCTAACTTCAACCACAAGTAGCTGTCGTTTTCTCCTTCAAAACGTTCTGAAGAATATTATTCGAAAGACAAAGATGAATTTGTGAAAGTGTCTTGCGATTCTTACGTTTTTTCTCCTCTGTAGACCATGTTAAGGATATCTTATCAAATCCCAACAACGCATAATTCAAATCCATCCGCACGAGCACAGTTCGCATTTTCACCTGCCACAACTAGAATCTACTACTGCAATCTAAAAGCGGATTCATACTTCATGGTTGTCACCAAGAACAAGAACCTCGAACAAATAAAAAAAACCAAAGCTCTGATACCACTTTTGGAGGCGGAATGAGGTTATACGACAATATAAAGTATTGATCATAATAACAAGATAAACACAAAAACAATAATTTAATTTGACACAGAAATTAGAGATTTTATTCAGCTATAATGAAAAAAGAATTACAACAATTATGTTTCTTACGATTATTCTAACTTCTGCAATACAAAACTTGTAAATAAGAGTCTACTATTTATAAGCATGCATGCAAAATCCTAGAAATAGCTATAGAGAGAAACGAGGTGATTATATGTAAAATATAGGAAACAATATTAAAAAAAAAAAAAAAACCGAATTTGTATCATAAACCTAACACATATTGGCGTTATTCATCTATTGTACATTTATATTAAATGAAATATGGGGAATCCCTCGGGACTAAAATTGTGTCTTTTAATTCAAGTAGCAGCTTTTTATGATATCAAATCATATATACAAGTGGAGGCAGGCTCAAATCCGCGAGCTTCAACTCTGGTTAGCCAACTGTTTCTTCAATTTCGAACAAAAATATTACGAGCTCATTTGACAGCATTTTCGATTTTGCTTATTGTAGAAGAATTTTTTCAAATACATGAGTTTCACCTCTGGTTAGCGAAGTCTTTAGCGGTTTCTTCAATTACAAACAAAATTATTATAAGCCCGTTTGACAAAAGTTCTACTTTTTCATTTTGTGGAAGAGCTACAAAGCATTTCAAAAAATGTTTGAAAGTAACTTCTTGATTTTAATAATAATTTTTGACTTTTTAAAAATCCCGTCAATGGACCCTACGTCGTGCGTCGCTTTTGTTCAACTTCTATTTTTGGCATTCAAGTTCTGTTACTATAAATTTCTGATTCTGAGGTCTGCTGTCGATGGAGCAGAATATAATATGCAAAACAAAGAAAATAAGGGTCTGTTCTCTTTACCGTTTTCAAATTTTCAATTTTTCGAAACAGCGAAAACGCGTTCACTTTCCTATTTTCGAAAACGCGTTTTTGAAAATGGAAAAAAATTTACACTGAAAATAGAAAACTACCAAAACCACGTTTTGGTTATTTTCGAGCCAAAACACGCTAATTTTAGAAAACACGGGAAATGAGTTCTCAGACTTATCCTCTCTCTCTCCCCTATCCCGAGCTTCCTCTGGTTTTCCTCTTCCGATCTCACAAACCCACAAGAAGAAATTTCTTTTAGCTCATCTTGCCAAATCTGCGGGTTTTCTACAGGCTCTTTCAATCAGGTTTCCCTACTCTCACTATCCTTCTTATTAATCAATCTACTGTTTGTTTTTTACTTATTTATTTTCGAAAATAGGAAAACCTAGTAGAGGGGGTGGTTAAGTGTTGCTGTCCGGATTCGGTTGTTCCGATTCGGATGGCTACAGGATCGGAAGATAATGTGGAGAAGTGTGAGAAATTGAGAAGCCATACACGGGTTTTCTCATGTCTATTTATATGGTACATACTAAGCTAAGAAAATCTAAAATCGACACAAATCATAGTTTAATCAATTTTATTTAGAGATAGCAGCAAAGAGAATCTGAAATTTGATAATAGTCATTTGTAGTATCTTATCCTAATTACGACGGCCACCCGCCATGGCACTGATACAGTAAGAACCTCGTTTAATTTCTCATACAGGAAGGCAATAGAGTATTTCCTATTGTGTTCAGCAGAAATCAAGCCTACTAAAGGAATAAACACAGAGGGAATTTTGAAAATTATTACAGAAGGGGAGCTTGATTCATGTTTGTACCCGTTTTCATATCTTATAATAATTACAAAATTATTTTCATTGGCTTACAGATTCTATTCTTATTTACTTTGATTCCCATACTTCATAAACTACAAATTTGTTTACTTAAATTTAACTAATTATACTTGGTGATTTTCACTGAAGTTAGAATGAAAGTACAGAAATGAGGAGCTTAAATAACTCAATCGAAATGCAATTCATCATGTTTTATGTGGTAAAATGAAGACAAATAAAACTTCAAGATAAATATTCAACCCCCTGTGAAACTTCAGATACTGCTTTATTCAATGTTGTATAGGTAGGTAGATAGTCACTAGAGTTTGGGGAAGCTGGCAGGTATGTTGAGCAGGTGACTTGGATGGGAGTTTGTGGAAAGCTTCTAACACCGTTCTTAATCTCCATAATTGATAGTGCTATCTTTACCTGTAGCCATGGTAGCTAATGGTTAAATCATGAAAGTGACTATGGAATGCAAAACCCTCACCTAATTTCCTGGTCTTATGTCTTAAGGTTGCTGGATCATACCAAATTTGCACATTTTAATTTCATATATGCATTAATGCAAATTTGTGTAAGTGCATTCAATTTTGTTCTATTCATGAATTTGGTTAAGTTGACTAGTTACCTTATATGGCGATTTCTTATTTCATTTGTAAATGACACGTGAAGAAGGTTTTGCATCTGGATCCCTGGATCTATGTTCGGACATAACATCCACGTGGAATGCTGAGCACATTTTGTGTACTTCCATTTTAATATGTATGTTTCATTGCCAGGTTCAATGAATTCGGTGTTGACGGTGGGCCAGCGGCAAAGTCTTTTAAGCTTGTGGCTATGTGGGACAGAGTTTCTTCAATCGCTGCATATAGCGTTTGGATGTAGCGTCAATCAGTTTCTCAAATCAGTCGACATTGTAGATGATTTAAGTTGAAATAATCGTAAATTTGGATCCATATCTATCCTTGTAATCTAGTGTAACTGTGATTTACTTTTTGTTAATTTACTTTGTGAAAGATTGACTTGAACTCTAATTTGAAAAGATATTGCAATAGACCGATCTTGATGCATCACTGCATTTTCTAAAGTCCGTGCGCTTATATTGCATTTTTACCTGTAAGTGGTTTATCTATAATTAATGAGTAATGTCATTTATTATTACTGATGATAGTCATCGTGTTTAGACGACTAAAATTGTATTTGGCAAGAATTGTGAGAACTAACATAAACACGATAAGATTGATTTCAAAATATTTATTACCATGTCAACATGAGATTAGTATCGACATTGTAGATGATTTAAGTTGAAATAATCGTAAATTTGGATCCATATCTATCCTTGTAATCTAGTGTAACTGTGATTTACTTTTTGTTAATTTACTTTGTGAAAGATTGACTTGAACTCTGATTTGAAAAGATATTGCAATAGACCGATCTTGATGCATCACTGCATTTTCTAAAGTCCGTGCGCTTATATTGCATTTTTACCTGTAAGTGGTTTATCTATAATTAATGAGTAATGTCATTTATTATTACTGA
>CAIGRP010088073.1:0-11523 GCA_903798385.1 Fraxinus cuspidata
GTTTAATTTGAATTGAAGGGCAAATCGTCATTTATTGGAAAAATGATTGAAAATGATCTTTTGCGAAACGAAAAGTGGAAGATAAGGGTGAAAATGCAAAAAAAAAAAAAAAATGAAATGTAAGGACGTTTTGTGCTATTTACCCATAAAAATAAATAAATAAACAAATAGAAAATAATAATATTTTAATTTCATTTGGACTTGGTATTCAACACCTTCCATCCCGTGGCCATGCACGAATAGAAGAACAATAGGTTAAATCCACTAATGCCACCCAACTTTATATTTGGTATCATCATAGTCATTCAATTTGATTTTATTTCATCATAATTATTCAACTTTATATTTAACGTCATCGTAGTCACCTAATTTGATTTGATTTTATAATATTCATACAATTTCATATAACATTTCACTATGATCACTCAATTTCATATAATGTTTCAACATGACTAGTCAATTTCTTTTTACAATTTTCATTAATTTTAAAAGGGTAAAATGACAATTTTATGAAAATAAAATAAAATATATTTAAAAAAGTTATTTAAAAAAAAGTTACTTAAAAAATAAAATAAAATAAAAAGTTATTTAAAAAAAAGTTACTTTAAAAATAAAATATAATAAAAACTTATTTAAAATAGTTTTTTCAAATAAAATAAAATTTTATTTTTTTAAAAAAAGTTACTTAAAAAATAAAATAAAAAACTTATTTAAAATAGTTACAATTATACCCGTTTTTAAAATTAATAAAAATTGTGAAAAGAAATTAAGTGGTCATAGTGAAATGCTATATGAAATTATGAGACAATAGTAAAACGTCATATGAAATTGGGTGACCATTGTGATACTAAATATAAAATTGGGTGGTCATAGTAAAACAAAATTAAATTAGGTGGTCATGATGACATTAATTATAAAGTTGGGTGGTCATTGGTGAATTTAATCCGAATAACAGTTGATTATAAGGATTAAGAAAATAAATAAATAAATAATTGTTTTCTAAATCCTAACCTAACCATGAAAACAAAAGAAATAGAAATACATCTTTAGCCAATAAAATGAATCATGTTGGACTTTAATGATAAATATTTAATGTCTAAATTCTCGATATCTAAATGAATCAACGAATTGTTAAATTACTAAGTAAACTAGTATTCACTACATCAATCAAGCTGATTGCAAACATGCATAACCAACGGTTCTACCGTCATTTAATTTTTAGTAATTGAATTTAGTGAAATACAACGAGACAACAGATGAAAGAATTCTCCAACTAAGAAAAACAAGAAATGCACAAATGAATAAAATTGTAAAAAGTACAATATAAGATTCATCCCAACTTACAAGGGATCTGCCTTCTCAATTTAGGTCCTATTAGTTGAAACACCGCTAAAGTTTAACACATTTCAAATTTAGTGGAGAAACTAGGGATGTTTAATGAGACAAGCCAAGCAGTATCACTCTTGCAAGCCGCTCATCCTAATTATTCGCGAATGGCTCCAAATTTAGCTACAAAATACAGTATTTGACAAAAGAAAAAGAGCGAGATGAATTGCAAATGACTCGTGAACTTACTCGACTCGATTCTCTCAACAAAGGGATAAGCTCAAGTAAAATATGCAGATCGGTCAGAACTTCCTACTAGCAGTTTCACGGACAATTTTGAAAGCGATAGTTTAACAGATTTGTGTTCAGAAAAATAATTTATCTCATAATTAAATGGAAAAGAACACCAATTATAGTGTAGTAAACTAATCCATTATTCAAGATACAAAAATGCATTAGTCTCGATTTCGTAATTCCGCAAAATTAACTAAAACAATCAAAAGCAAATAACGAACAACTCCCTTGTTTTCTTTTTCTTTTTTTAACTTGTTAAAGAAGTGAAATCAAACCCTCGATATTGACTTTATTGTCACTTTACTAATGTATTCGGCAGCAACTACTACATGGATTAAGATTCTCTGATCTTAACTCACACCATGTAGCTTGATTTTTAAACCGGATTATGTCGTTCACGCTAGGGTATGTTCTCTTCAAATATGGTTAAAGAACACGATTTTAGCTTCGAGATACTTCAATGAAACATCAACCGGTCAGAACTTGCTAAAGTAGGCTATAAATCTTTTGGACATGGAATTGCATGTTCTTCGGATGTAGACTGTACTCTCTCAAAGATTCTTTGTTCCTTAATGACCTTCTTCATTTCTGTAAAGGCTTGCACAAGACTCTAACATCTCTTAACTAAAATAATGAAGTTATACATGGTAAGAATCAAGTAGCAAATGGTTGATATGATCAATAATTCAATTAAAAAAAGTTTTTATTTGTTAAAATAATCTTTCTTTCTTTCAATTATTTGACTAATCAAATCCGTCCAAGATATTAAGTATATATTTCTGAATGTGTTGCTATACGAAAAGTAGATATTACACCTCGTTTAGGGTTTGAAAACCCTAGAAATCACAGCCATGAAACTGTAAATATGTACCAACCAGTCAATTTAGGCTGATTAGCTTACCTCGTTTTTGGAACTGCAATTCGAACATGATTTTTGCGCATGTTTTGACATTAAACATGCATTCTAATTTAAACAAGTCAATAATAAATAATAAGTAAATATACAATATATTTCCTTACACATGTTTTAAATTTGTTGTCACATCAATACTATGAAGCTTACATACAATTTTCCTCCTATATAATACTCAACCTCTCACCTCATTTCACACACAACACACAAACAACAAAATTATTAGGATAATTATTTGATTGGTCACTTGACTTTACGTAAGGTTTCTAGAGGGTCACCAAACTTCAAAAGTTTTCTCATTAGTCATCGAACTTTACAAAATGTAATCTCATACATTACTTAGTGACGGATGATGTTATATTTTGTAAAATTCAATGACTAACGGGAAAACTTTTGAATTTCTTAATTATTAATGAAATTACATTTTTGAGAAGCCAACTCATACTAGAATACTATTTCCCAAACGCAGAGCAACAACTAAAAACATTATGCATCAAATATAAATATACCAAACAATGCAGGTATTTCATCGACGAAAAAATGAGCATATGATTATCAAATGAAATAAATTCACAAACCGGTAAGAGAAAATATTCAAATTACAGCAAGAAAACTGTGAAAGAACCTTACCTGTAAGAGAGAAAGGAACACATAAGAAGCAACTGCAGTGAAATGATATATCGAGAAAACAACACACATAAACATAAAGTTTAAAACTACATAGGACATAGATTGTTGTAAATGTTTTACATCTAAACGAAGCACCATATACATCATTTGTAACATGAAATACAATTCATGGTATTATTATTTCCCTTCATCATGACATGGCTGTAATTTCTCAACCAAGCCTTTTTATTTCCATTCACCAAGCCCACAAACATGTTCTTATTCCTTAAGTTTCAGGACCAAACCATAAAATGATAAATGATTATGCTCAGCTGATTAAAATATTATAAAACGCACTAAATCGAGTACATATGCAGAAAGTGAAGAGCACAATTACCTGAATAATTGGAAATCGCAAAATCCACCGTTGTGTATACAAGTAATGCAACCCATAAAACAACCCTATCACATAACCCCTAAATCCCAACTTCCTAAAGACATCAACCATTTGTGACATTGATTCAATGTAATAAACATCATAACCCCAGTATACAGAAACCACCAAAACTGCCCCCACCATTGCGTTCCAGTTCACGAACAGAAAACTAATGAAACCCTCACCTTCTTCCTGAACTCTGACAAATTTTGGGTATGAACTCAGACAAATTTTGTTTAAGAGTTGAAGTTCATTCCTTGCAGTAGAGATTGTCTTCAGGTAGAAAATCTTTGAAGCTTACTCATTACAGTAGAATTCTATTTTAAAGATAATTGAGAATTCTAATTAAGGTAATTCTGTTGGAATAGAAACCTATTTGAAATTTAATTGGCAGATTCTAGTTGAAATTCTATTTGGAAGCTGTATTGGGAGTTGAAATTTATGTTGGACTTTAAGAGATCAAAATATAGACAAAAGAATGAAGAAAAACATCAAATGAGGAGTTTTTCAAAACCTGGCGCAGGGGCCCACTTGTTTTGTTTTGCGCAGCATTTTGGTCTCCTATTCCCTTTTTTATGCTGTTTTTGACATTCTATTTCATCTATAACTCTACTTTTAAGGCTTGACACGTCCTCTATATATAATTAGCTTTTCGTTGTATTTTAAATTAACTTAGAGAAATGAAAACACAAAATCATTATAATTATTTCTTCTTATTTTAGTGAAATCTCCATTCCTCTGCCAAATTTTTTTATTCTTAAGTTTATGATCAATTACTTCTTATTGTGTCATATTATTTTCTTGACATATCTGATATTTTCTTCATTGTTTATAACAAATTAGTATTAGAGCCAATTCTTAATTCATATGAAGATTTTTTGATTTTGGGATAGCAAACATGAAATATGATATATCGCTTTTGGATCACAGCACAAGATTTTCATTTTGGATGGTAAAGATGCAAGCAATACTCCCTCAAATGGATTTGGATGATTAGTTGTTGGAATTTAACAAGTTGTCCGCAACTTGGAATCAGAAAGAGAAACAATGTAGGGATCAAAAGGCCCCATCACAAATTTATTTTCATCTTTCGAATAACATTTTTCAGGACATTTTGAAGGAGAAATATGCCGCTGCATTATGTTTAATATTGGAACAATTGTGAATGACGAAGAGTTTTATTAGCAAATTGTACTTGAAGCAGATGATATATCTATTAAAGATTACCTAATCGTGTTTAAGGAAATCATCACTGATCTTGAAACCTTGGAGGTTAAATATGATGAAGAAGATTTATGTTTGATTTATTTTATTGTATTCGTTTTTCGTTCATATATGTCATTTAGAAACACGATCATACATAGTCGTGATACTCTTATCATTGAAAATGTTTATGATGCTCTATATTTAAAGGAGAAGATGATGCATCTCATTTAAACTGAGGCTTATAGAACTGACCTTATTGTTTATGTTGGTTCTAGAGGGGGCAAATTAAGGTTTAACTTCTCAAATAAAATTTATAATTATTGCAAGAGTAATGTGCATTTGGTTAAGGATTGCTATAAGTTGCAGGATAAAGAAAATTGAATACAGCTAAAGCAATTAGACAATTCAGGGTGAAGCCAGTGTTGGAGAAACATTTCACAATGATGGAGATCTTTTGGTGATTTCTGACAGCGATTTGAAGAGGATTTAATTCTTGATATGTCTTGCACTTTTCATGTGTCCAAATCGGGATTCATTTACAATAAATAAAGAAGCTTCCAAATGTGTTGTCTGACTGATAATAATACACCTTGTCGGATAGTTGGTACAGAATTAAGTTGATTGATGGAAGTGTCAAAACACTTGATGCAGTGCGGCATGTTCCTGGTTTGAAAAAAATATTATCTCATTAAGTACTCTTGAAATGAAATGGTACAAATTCATTGGTGAAGGTTTTAGTGGTGTTCATCTTGTGTTGCAAGGATGGAAAAAGTCACAGTTATATGTCTTGCAAGGTTCCACAATATTTTTGATGGATTAGCATAGTTTAAGGACTCAGGTGGATTGTGAGTTTGGCTCAATATTGTCGAAATTTTTTTTGGAGTCTACTTTGATGAATACCTTTTAAGTCAAGTTCGAAAGTTATGAATAATTTCACTTTCCCACAATTACCAACGATGTTATTGTATTCTATTTCTAGAAGCATATCCGTTTTTAAGATTATGCCCCCACAGAGGTTCAAAGATACTGATTTACTTAGTTCTGCTTCGTTCATAGTTGAAGGTGATTATTTTAGCAAATATCCTTCTATTGAAGCATTTTTTGGCGATTCTGTTACACGGCTTATTTCAGCCTTGTTCGGTGATTATTGAATCATGTTTGATTTTGTTGCTTGTGATTCGAGCAACTTTGGTGTCCAATAATGTTATTGGAATAATTTTGATTACTAAAGTATTTTATTCTGAACCCGTTTGGGTTTTATGGTAGAGGTGGATAATATTTCCAAGTTAGAAATCTTGATGGAGAAATTTGTTTGTGTTTTTGTTGACGATTTGAAGTTCATTTCTTGCATGAAGTTTGTATCTAGACGGAGAATTTTTTAAGTGTATTCATTGCAGTGGAATTCATTTCAAGGTTGAGCTTATCGAAATTAGGATGTGACCTGAATTCTAGTTTGAATATGATTAAGAATTTTAATAAAGTAACAATAAGAGGAATTTTATTTGTTGGAATGTTTTTGGAATCCTATTCGAAATTTATTTAGCAAATTCTAGTTGAAATTCTATTTGAAATTTATATTGGACTTGAAGAGATCAAAATATGGAGAAAAGAATGAACAAAAGCATCAAAGGAGAAGTTCCCCGAAGACCTGGCGTTGGGACACCACCTGTTTGTCATGTGCAGTGTTTTGGTCTTCTATTCCATTTTTATTTTTCTCATTATATTTCATCTACAACTCTAATTTTATGGTTTTATATGTCCACTACATATACACAATTAACTTTTCATTATATTTTAGATTAAGTTGGACAAATCAAAACAAAACATCATTGTAATTCTTTCTCCATATTTTAGTAAAATCTCTATTCATCTGTCAATTATTTTATTATTGAGTTTATAATTAATTACTTCATATTGCGTCATATTATTTTCTCGTCTATTACTACAACAAATTGGTATCGAAATTACTCGATATTTTTTTCGTTGTTTATAATAGGAGGAGTGCTTGATGATCGAGTGATGGGTTGCACCACCGTTTTTGTCTTTGAATAGCGTCATCCCAACGGTGGTGGAGATCGCCATTGTTGATCACTTCGAGTGTAGTATATCATGTGTGAGCTTTTACACTTGTATTTGGAATTTGATGAGTTTAGTTGTGAGCAGGAAATGGTGTCAAAGTTGACAGGCCCATTGTAAAAGTCTCAAACCCTACAAATCGGATTGAAACTATCTTAACCTAGAAAAAACAATGGGTTGGATTTACCTGTTTAACCATATTTGTGGTTCACATGCCCGGTCTGGTTCTCTGACAGGAAGACTATTCAAGTCTAACTTAAACTATATTTTTTAAATGGGCTGGTTGAACTTGTAACAAACTTGAATTAAGTCTTACGGTAAGCATGTTCGTTCAAATCGAACTACCCACTTTGACACCGTGGATTTGATTTTTTTATTTTTTGGGTGGGGGTGGGGTGGGGTGGGGGTGAAGTTTTAACGTCATGTGTGTTGTACAAACTACAAAGGAAAAAGTTGGGTTTTGAAAATAAAATATGAACTAAAGGGTAGTGTTGTGAAATTGAAAATTATGTATAAGGCAGACTTTTTTTTGTTGAAAATTATCTAATATTTGATCACGTTACCCATCATATAAAAGAGCATACTCGAAAGTCTTGTTCAATCTTAATGTAAGTTACTTTTTTGAATCAAAATGAATTGAAAAAAAAAAAGTTTTATTGTGCAAAAGCATGCGTGCTTCTTCACTTGAACCCTAAAAATTAGTCATTTTGAGCCCATTCTTTTTAGGTCCGAGGCCGGTATTAGGTTTATTTATTGACGTGACGATGTTTGTGAAAAGAGTCAAAAGAAGATAAAAAATATATTTTAACTTTTTCGACGACTAATTCAGAATGATAAATAGATTAATTTATTTTTTTCTCATGTCCTTAATTTTGTAGAAAAGATGGAAAACAAAATTTTCAATCTACTTTAGTTAATAACCATGACGATGATAGTATGTAAGAAAGTTTTATATATTTTAGAAGGAAAAAGCCTCAAGTATAGAAAATTTTTGATAATTTTTTTATGGACAGTAACATGGCGAGATGTGATTTGCTTGTTTTGATTTTATTTTTTCCATCTTCTAATGAATGCATGTCAATTGTTGTAAGTAAAAATTTTCTATTAAATTTGTCTATACTATAGCATGATTGATTTTAGAATTAACCAAGTGATGTAATAGTGTAAGATGAAAATTAAGCCGTGGCAATTTGGAATGTAGCATTATCCACAAATGGGAAGACAAGATCATAGGATTCAGTATAAGTGAATCCTATTGACTTGTCCAATATCAATATTCTCCAAGCACAAATTGAAAATTATATTTATGAAGAATTGGCGCTAATGTTTCTTAACCTATGGGGTTTCTGTGCAAATGATCCCTAATCTTTAAATCTTGGTGCAAACATCTTTAACCTTCCGTTTATGAGCGAAATTCGTCTTTTTGAATGGTTTCCATTCAATTAATCATTAAAAATATCAAACTTTTGATAAGACTAAAATTTTCTTATTTCTAGTTAAAAAATTGAAAGAGTAAGAAGTGGAAAAGAAAAATTAAAATTTAGGGAAAATTGCATCAGTGGTCCTAACATTTTTAATTTTTGTAAATTTTACCATAACTTTCAATTTGTACCAACGAATGTCCTTAATCTTTCATAAATATGTTGTGATGTCCAAATGAATGGAAACCATCTACTTAACCATTAATTGAGCAACAATTTAATCATGACCACAATTTTAACTAAGCTGGCACTGCCTCCCGAAGGCAGTAGCTACCACCCAAACGTCAAAGTAAAAAATCAAATCAAACTTAAACGGAAATTGAAGAAACTCATTTGAGTGTGGAATTCGGTAGAATTTGAAGTCAAAATTGGAGCAATTTGTGACACAATTGGATCAATAAAGGGTATACCCATTATCGTTCGGTGTTGTTAAGGGACTATAGGTTGCCAATTTGATGGAAAAGAGCTCTAGATTCGATATTTGAAGGAGACGGATCTGTCATGTTTGATCTCGAGGTAGACCTGTATCAATCAAAGCTTTTTTGGATGATGTCTCACCATGAATTGGAATACCTAGGTGAGGTGAACCGGCTAGTAGTGGTGCACGATCGTGGGTGTCACCAGAGTTGTCAGATTTTGTCGTTGGACCGTGAGACTCCCATGATTTTAAAGGCTGATTTTGATCTTCACATGATGTTGTTTGTCTAATTAATTGTATGAGATGTGTTTATCGAATGAGGCCGTAGACCACGAGATAAAATTTCTAGCGAATTGGGTGGTTGGTGGTGGCTGGTTTTTCTTCTAGTTTCAGATAGGGTGGTCGGCAGTGGTCGGTGTTTTCTCTGGTTTGGGGTGGATGGGTGGAAGGTGAGGATTTTTATTTTATTTTTTTATTTTCTAATTTAATTTTAACTTATTTTCGGGATAATATGTAAAGTTATCATTTTGTCATTTTTTATTTGGTCAAAATTAATCAAATTTTGACTTTTTTGATTAACTAATGATCATCCATTTGGACATCTTCTGCATATTTATGAAAGTTAAAGATATTCGTTGGCACAAATTGAAGATTTGGGTAAAGTTTGCAAAAGTTGAAAATATTAGGGACTGATTTCTTAAAAGGACTTCTTCAATACAACCATGAATGCTTTAAAATTTTTGCTACATAAGCAAAATATAAAGTATTTAAAAAATTCATTTCTAATATAAGTTGATAAGAACTCTACCAAAAAGATATGACAAGAAAAAAACTATATATTTAAAGACTTTAAATCTATATGAAATTGTTGTCTAATGAGTAGAAGCTCAACTTTAAAATTGATGTTATGTGAATTGTATAGATTGTTATGTAGGTATCATCTATTTTCTAAATATTATAACAAAATCCCATTTCAATCTACATATAACAATATAAATTTTCATGAATTAACATGTCTAACAGAGTTGTAAAAAAAATCTTTTTTTTTTTGTGTCTCGTCACCTTGACATATTCCATATCAATTTACACTGAAAATAATTTTATTAAACATGTTCAAGTTTGTTTATAGGGCACGAATTTTTGAATTGCACTGAAAATGCTGTTATAATTGATTGATTGGTAGAATGAATTGACTTTTCTTTTTATCTTGTATTTTATATTTTTCCCTTTTATTTATTCAATTAAATTAAGGATATTTTAGTCTTTATGTCGAAGGTTTAACATTTTTAACAGTCAATTGGATGAAAACCATTGAAAAGGACCAATATGCCTATTAAGTAAAAGGTTAGGGATTTTGTGTCAAGATTGAAGATTATGGATCATTTTGCAAAGCTACCACATAGGTTAAGGACTATTTACGCTATAAATTGCAATATTCGAGTGGACAAGTCATCTGCACTCACTCACCGACACAACTAAAGAGAGAGGAAAAAATCCACTGTCTTCCCATCTCATCTTCCATAGGCTAAAATTGGTAGGTTAAAAGTTGGGACAATCTCATTAATTTCGATTTCAGTTGCAATTCCCCAAATCCTCATATCTACATTAGACCCACAAATTAAAACCATGCTCTAGACTTGCACACGATTTGATTAGAACGGTTTAAAGAAGATTTTTTTTTTCCTTTTTCCAACGACACACAATAGCATAATTGAACTATTGAAAAGATTAATATAGTGATTTAAAATCTCGACATAATTCTCAAATTAAAAATTTCTAAACATAAACAAAATAATAATAATAATAATAATAATATATTGGCGTATAAACAAGCGCATGAATTAATAAATCATTTGATTTTGATTTCAAGTGATTTTTAACTATCAAACTCTAAATTGAATTATCTTTAATTGTTTGATTATGTTCAATATCAAAACGTTGTTGAATTCACGTAGATCCAAATCAAGGATTTTTCACTTCGATTTTGCACGTTGATTGTTTTTTATTCTCCCCTAATAAACTGTTTTTAAGCAACCAGTAATAAAATAATACAAAAGTTTAGTATCTGCCAAGCGTAGGGTTGGCAAAATACTTCACCCCGCCCCGCCCCATCCCATCCCATCCCATCCCATTCCATCCCATCCCGACAGGGCCCCGCCCCAAATGGGGCAAAAAACCCTCCTCAAACAGGTTGGCGGGGCGGGGCCCCTTGAAGAATTAAAATAAAAATTAATTAACTATAAAAAAAATAATAAATTAACTGAAATTTAAAGAAAAAAAACAAACGGGACAAAACAGCGCCTCGAACCCGCCGCGCCGCTCCTTAGGAGGGGCGCTTGCCCCGCCCCTTTGCCAACCCTAGCCAAGCAAGAAAAGTTATCGTAAAATATATCTGCGTGGGGCCCCTCACAGTTGGATTGAATGTCTTCCACAAAACAGCTAACAAGGGTTCTTCCCCTTCAAGATCAGGACTACGAGAGAGAACACTTAGATAGAGAAAGAGACATAGATCTTATGACAATATAGATCTTATGACACGTGTCATTGAAACCCAACCCCCCCTTTCAGCCACAAAAACTCACGAACTTCCCAAAACCACGAAACTAACCTTTATTTTTTCTCTCTCTTGCATTTTGTTTTCTCAAGAATTTCTCTTTTTTCACTCTTTAATGAGCTGTTTCTTAATATTGAGAGAAATAAAACGCAGCCCTCTTTCTTGTTTCATTGATTTTTACTTCTTTTTTTTTTTTTGCTCATCGTTTTT
>CAIGRP010088090.1:0-14321 GCA_903798385.1 Fraxinus cuspidata
AATCATACTTCAATTCAGCCATATCTCAATCTTTTCCACTTTAAGTATACAATCTACTATAAATAGGAATATATATTTATTTATTTATACACACACATACACAGTATATTTTTTTTGTTGAAATTTTTCAAATTTGTTTTTCGAATTTTGTTTATTAATATTAAAGCAATAACGAAGAACAAATGTACAAACACTAAAAAAACACACGAAAAGTAAAAACTCAAAGTTTTTCCATTCCCAAACTTAAAACCGACATTGTTCTCAATGTTATAAAGTATAAGTAAGAATATAAGGGGCTGAGGAAGAAAAGGAAGAATAAGGTATTCCCTAAATTTTTCTGTTAAATGTGTGACACTATGTGTGACGGCTCGAGAATCTTCTTCATCGTGCTTTTCCCATGATCTGTGTTGGATATCATGTTCATGTACATAGTGGTCAAATCAAACATTAAAGATCAAATAACATATAACATGTGTTACTTTACCCACGCAATTAAAACAACCAACAATAAATTCAATGATCTAATGGAAAATATGATAGGATGGTGATGCCCTATAAATTGATATGTGTCTAAGTGTAATGCAAACTAATAATCAAAAAATCTATATGCAATGCGGTATAGAAAGCAGAATAAATAAAAGTGTTAGGAAATTGGGTTGTCTTTCAATAAGCGCTTAATTTATAGTCTTTAACCAGACTTTATAGAGGGACAGATCATGGTGGTCCACGCTAGAGTTTTGCAGCCTTACAGTCCTTGCAATTTCCAGTTTTACATCCTCTTTTTGCCCTCCAAATCTTTTGCTCTCTATTATCCTCTCTAGCAAGGCTCCTTAGACGTTTAGGCTTTGTCAACTTCGACCTTTGATGAATTTCTTCCACAATATATTTAGCCTCATCTAGGACTAGTGAATGCTGGGGTAGATTATGTAATTTAAAGATCTCGTGTGTGTCATCCACCCTCACAGTCATCCCACCATTCTCCATGTCAATCAAAGTTCGACTTGTTGTTAAAAAGGGTCGACCTAAGATAATGGCATATCATGGTCGTGTTCGAGGTCCATAACAAGGAAGTCCGTCGGGAATATCATCTTCCCAGCCTTGATGAGCACATCGTCAACCTTGCCCCATGGGTATCTAATGCTCCTATCTGCTAGCTGCAGCATCACATTCGATCATTTGACTTCTCCAACTCCTAGTTTCCTAAAAGTAGGCATAGACTTTAAATTTACACTTGCACATGTATCACATAAAGCATTAAAATGAAATTATTTGCCTAGTTAAATAGGTAAAGTGAAACTCTCTGAGTTCTTTAGTTTTTGTGGCAATTTATTTTACAGCCTTGCACTGCTCTCATCGGTCAATGTCTTTTCTTCCCAGTCTGGAAGCTTTCTTTTCTTAGATATCATGTCCTTCAAAAACTTTGCATACATCGGGATTAGTTGAATTGCATTGATGAATGGGATGTTGACATGGATCTTTTTCAGCTTATCTAGAAATTTCTCGAAATGATCATCGAGCTTTCTCTTTTACAGTCTTTGTGGAAATGGTAGTGCTAGCACAAATTCTTAGTAGGAACAGTTTCCTTAACCTTTTGATCCTCTGATGCTCTTTATGTATCTGCTTCTTTTTTCTACTTAGATTTCTCCACTTGCTCCTCAACCATGGAATATACATTTTCTTTTGTAGCAACTGGTCTCTTTTATTAATCTCTGGCAATTGAACTCCACTGAGGGTAGCTATTGCATCAATTTATTCTTCCTTCACGACCATCACTACCATTACATGTTGTTTAGGATTTATCTCAGTGTGACTAGGCAGTGCTCCTTGTGGTCTCTCTGAAAGAGCTTTCGCTATTTGTCCCATCTGATTTTCCATTTTTTTATGGCAACTTTCTAAACTTGTAAGGTTTTATCTATTTTTTGCATATGTTGGGTAGATATCTCCGCCAATTTAGTAACAAGCTCTTCTAACAAAGATTTATTTTCAGTTTGCTGAAAACCTGGTGATGTAGTCTGCTGTGGCGCAATTTGAGCTTCCAGATTGTTGCTTCATTGGAAACCTGGGTGATTCTTCCCACCTAGGTAGTAAGTGTTAGGATTTTGATTGTATTACTATCTTTGAAAATTTTGAGCATAATTTACATTACTGATTGAGTAAAAGGACTACCCATGATACAATCAATGCTCTCATGATTCCCTCCATAACGCTTGCATTTCGGTCTTATTTTTTGGGATGCGTTAATTTGATTCATCTTTTGTGCCAATGATGTCAACTATGCTGAAACTGCTATCAAAGAATGAACTTTGAATATCTGAGCAGCTTTCTTTCCATTCATCCTTTCAGTAGGCCAAAGTATACTAGTGAATTCCAGATCCTCCATGATTTGATAGACTTGATCTATGGTTCTTTTTGTGATAGAATCGTTGCATGAAAAGTCTACGTTAGTTTTGCTTATCGGACTCTGACCAATGTAGAAGTACTACACCTGAAGCCATTTCTGCAATCCCTATTGTGGGCATTTGTGGAGTAAAGCCTTGTATCGATCCTAAGCCTCAGAATAGCATTCTGAGTCTAGTTGTTGGAATGTGTTAATCTTGTCCCTTAGCTTTGCAATCCTTTTCGATGGAAACTATTTACTAAGAAATTTTTTACTCAATTGTTTCCATGTAGTGATACTCTGAGGTGGACAAGTGTCTAACCACTCTTTGGATGAGTCTCTCAATGTGTATGGGAAAAGCCTTAGTCTGATTGCTTCACTAGACAGCTTTGGACACTCGACAATTGCACACATGTCCAAAAATCTTGATATATGAGCGTTGGGATTCTCCGTAGCTCTTCCACGGAATTGTAACGCACTTTGGAACATATTGATCATATCAGTTCTCAGGTGGAAGTTTGCCTAATCAAATCCTAGATATATTATGCTAGATTGGCTTTCCACAACCGGTGAGCTTTGCATTTTTATTAGCTGCAACCACATTCTGTTGTGCTATTCCCAAATTAGCCACTATGGCTATTTGATTTAGATTTTCCTCTGCCATGTCTTTCTCTTTCTGTTTCTTGTGTGTTTCCAACTGTTGGTTCACCGGCTCTCGAACTTCACATACAAGCTCTTGAAAAACGTAGCAGGAAACGCTGTAAAGATTTTTCTAATAAATGAACAAAATTCAAAAAAATAGTAAAATTCAGATTAGTTAAAATTAACTAAACTTATCAACACCAATAGTCCCCGACAACGGTGCCAAAAATTTGATCATTTGAAAACCCATAAGTGTACAGGATCGTAGTCAAGTAATAAAGTGATCAATAGAGTGTCGAACCCACGATGACTATGTATTTGATCAAGTTAAAATTAATTACAACTTTAATCAAATTGCAAACAATTTTTTTGATTTTTGTATACTAATTCTTGAATTATCAATTAAACTAATGAAAATAAGAGAATGTGTTTTTCAAATATGTGAGATGCATTGCTAAAATGTCGAATCCCTCTTATTATTCCATTTTACTGTAACAATTAAAGTGACAATTTGAAATCATTTATGTTGGTTAATGCTCATAATTTAGTTGAAGGCCTCTCTCGATAGCGATCAAAATTATTCCCCTCATGTGACCCTTCTATCTCTCGATGAAATATGTAAACATGATAAATGCATTAACAAGTGTTAGAACATCCTCTGTCGAACCGTACAATGTTTATTATATTGTTTTTAAATCCTATGTTCTCTCTCGATAACAATAAAATTCATTAACAATTTAATTGCTTTTTTTTTTTGCTGGAGGTCTCTATGCGACCACATAGCTTTTTAAGCTATGCGACCGCATAGAGATGTTATTCTTCAAATTCTTGCAGTTTAGTCCTCAAACTTCGGCACTCCAACCTCGACATCTTTTTCCACGTCTTCATCATCCAATGTGTTATTTCCATGCTCAATTTGTCTTCGACATCTTCACGTCTCCACTTCCTCTTCCCTTTATCTTTTTAATTCTTTGCGCATTGGTCCTTGAACATTGGTTTTTTTACATTTTGGTCATTTTTCCATTTTTCTTTTAATTTCTGTCATATTCATCAGTGTTGTCTTGCAAAACACAAATTTCATTGAATTAAACTATATTCCAAATAGTTATTAACAAATATCAATGTTGCCCAAAATAAGTGTGTAAAACGCACTCATCAACTCCACTAAACTTGAACTAGCATTTGTCCTCAAACAAAACTATAACTTAATTCGGTATAAAGCTTGGTTAGACAACTTGCCATGCCTCAGGATTAAAATTTAGTAATAAAATTCAACAATGCAAAATCAATCAATCTCCGCATGTTACATGCATACTTGACGTGTATGTATACTCATGCTAACATATTAAGGTCGTGATTAGCTCAACGCATGATCCATAGTAGTCGAATATTTCATTACTTTGCTCGAGAGATGTACACCTCCACAAACTTATTCTTTTCTCACTCAATTGCCTTGGGTTGTGTTCTAAAGTTGAACTCCTTTACATCTACTCCTTAGACTCTCTTTGGTCGGATATGTCTTATTATTACAAGCTTCCATTTCAACAAGTCGAGATTCTCGTATATTTTTTATTACTTCAACTCTTAAGACTTAAACTAAGTTACTTGTCTCTCATCAAAGGTATAGTTCTATCGACCGAATGTCTGGGGAGTAATCAATACGATTTCATATACAAATGTACATTTATATTTTTATAATCTTTTTTTAACATCTTCTCATTTTCTTTCTATATGACCCATGTAACGAGCTTTAGGCCAATGACTCCAAAGTCAAATGATCATAGGGCACCATGTTTTAAACCATCCTACAGGCTTAATCACTCGAGTCATACAGGCTCGACAAGATGCTTTTATTACTCAAACATTTGTGCAATGCCCCTTTTCTTTTAATCATCCAGTTTCTAAAACTAACCTCTAACTTAAAGCTTTCACCTCATCCTCTCTCTTGGTTTTAGACAATCCACTCAAGTTGGTGTCATGCACGGAATCTCTACTCATCTTAATGTTCTCTTGTAACAACTTAACCATCTCCAAACCATCCTATAGTTGGATTTTGGATTTATACGATGTAGGTTATTTGGGTTATATACTATGTTCAACCATTACCTAAATAATGAACCAAATCACTAACTCAATATGTCAACATGAGTAATGTGCATAAAAATGTCACGTTTAGCATTCACAAGCTTTGATTAATCTAATAGTGCAGTATGTTCATCATTCACCATTCATACTTAATCCAATATTAAACATCATGGCCGGTGAAGTTATCAAACCCACACAAGCACATAATTCTAATCTAATGCTAGAAATAAATGAATAGAACTAAAAGAACTAAACGAAAATTGCACAAAAGAAATTTTTGTAACACAGTCACGCAATTCTACTGTAAAACTTGAAAAATGACAGCCCCAATCTTATATAAGACATTTTCCACAATGTTTTGAAGAATAACAAATAGCAGCATAAGGAATACTTAACAAGAATGACAAATGCAAAATAAGTAAAACAAAACGGGGTTCAGAAAACTCCCATAATCAGTACGGAGAGCTGGATGAGTCATCAGCTGACGGTGGTGGGAGACGGGCGTAATCTGTCGCATTAATTCGGATTGCTGTGCAAGCTCGGCTCGTATGCCATGAATTTGGATAGATTGATCCTAAACCTCAGCCTCGATGTTACCCAAACGGTCCCAGAAATTGTTAGCTCTCAACTGAATCCCAATAACTCTGCCAACATAATTATTCAACCGCCCATTCACGATCTCAACCTCGCGTCTCGCAGCTAAGGACTCCCTACTAGCGTTGGAAGCAAAGTTCCTGGTGCTGAATATGTCATCCCTAATCGTCTGGATAGTCATGCCATGGCGCCCCCAAGACTCTCTATATATCAGCTCGAACCGATCATAGTAGCGAACATTTGTCTTAGCAGCCGTGTGTCGATCTCTAGTGGTACTGGCTGTGGCACAGGCATCTCAGCGTTCTCAGTCCCCTGATCATGTGCAACTGTTGCTGCCCTAAATGCGCCCGTTCTTGCTTCTCTCTGTATTTTGCCCTAACTCAATCCTGAGCCTCCAAGGTAGTTTGTTTAATGAAAGAGCTAGATTTCTTGGGAAGCTCCCCTGATGGGATAGTAACGCCGGCCTCTTGCAGATGCCACTGATGAGACTTTGATAAATCAGAGAATGGTGTCGATCTCCTTAAATACTTGAGAGTGAATATGATCATAGATAAAGGTCTGTAATCAATCTTATGTCCTCAAGTGATAAAGTAGACCGGCCATTAGATTAGTAAATGTAGTCCTATGTGAAGTGGGCCCAATGTTGTGGCAAATGAACAGCCAAAGAATGGATATTGACGATGTAAGCTCAATCTGATGCCACACAGAAGTTTGTAATGGCTAAGCATTCTCACGCCCAAGTAGAACCCTCCCTACCGTACTCCAGTGGAAATCACCGAGAATATGAGTAATATTATCCCACTTCAGCTGATAGTAGTCATGAATGACCTCAGGTGTAAACATGATCCACTTGTCTCGTACCCATCTTCGATGTTGATGTTCGAACCCAGGGGTGTTGATGTCCATGTTGAAGTTGGCATAGAACTCGCGAGCTAGTCCCTCATACATTAGATGAGGTCGTTCGTTCTATGACCTTTTCCCAACCACAGTTACAGATCAAGCTGACTATCTCAAAACCCAGAAAATCCTCACGTTGGACCGGTCTCTCTGGAAGTAGGACCTATGGCCAATGATATCGGAGTAGTGAGTGATGGCTTCTTAATTGAAAAACTGTCATAAACCCCATTTCGATCCATGAGTGCGTGTAGTTCCTGAGGTAAATGCTACTTTCTCCTTTCCTTTAGTAGTACGTTTAGAAGGCATTCTGCAACTCAAGGAAATATTGAAATATGTAAATCATATGTGAAGCATAATTGAATAGTACGTGAAATAGGAAAGGCAAAAGAGCAACAAAGTTCTACACGGAAGTGAAAGCATGAAAGCTACTTGCGTAAAGAAAGAACGATGTAATAAGGACATGCTCGATGAAATGTGTGGGTAAATATGGGTATTATAAGACAGAATTCAACATGTAATGAACAAACCCAAAAGCAAGTCAAACAATGAAAGTTGTGCAGAGAAGACCGTGTTTGACCATGCAAGTTCACGTCCGGACAC
The DNA here is from genome assembly GCA_903798385.1 of Fraxinus cuspidata. Lineage (NCBI taxonomy): Eukaryota > Viridiplantae > Streptophyta > Magnoliopsida > Lamiales > Oleaceae > Fraxinus > Fraxinus cuspidata. Next base: position 7,196 of record CAIGRP010088090.1, read on the forward strand.
CGACAAGAAAAATAGAAATTTTCCCGAGCAACCTCCAGACATATGAAAAAGGGTATACTACTCTACAACATACTCAAAATTTAGGTCAAACAGATGTCATTTGGTTTAGGAAACCGAGGGACGTGTAGTGTCGTGTGTTTAGCCATGTTGTACCTATGTGCCTTCTTTTTCGTTTTGGTGTGTGCGCGATGACATTTGGCAATGTACCTCAACATAAAATGCAATTGAAAATGCATATCAACAATGTCAAAATTGAAATGAAACCTAATGCCACACAAGAGTTCACATATGCATTATATCAAACACGTTGCACATGCTTCACGTTTTTATGGAAATGGAAAGATCTTGGTTATGAATCAAACCATAAATTTTGTTCTCAATTTAACGCTACCACACAAAATCCATCATCTACCTAATACCCTACTCCGTAATTGCACATTTAATCTCATACTAAAACACTAAATACGAAGTGTAAATATGATGAGGGTAAAGAAAAAAATAGTTGAATACCTTGATTTGGTGATGAAGAAAAATGGCGAGAATTGCACTTGGAGTGATGTAGTGTGGTTGTTATGTTGTAAAAGACCGTGTGTGCAAGTTGAGGTGTGGGTGTGTGCCTTCATGTGCCTTGAGTAAGGAATGAGTGTGGGTCGTGTGGTGTGAAGAAAAATGTGGGATTGGTGAGCGTGTGTTTTCAACACGTAATGCGTCGTAAGGTTTTCAACACGTAATGCGTGTATATCTCTAGATACAACATTCCTTTCAAAATTAATATAGCACAATATTAATTTTGTCAGGCGAACTAATGCTTGACCATACTCTTCTAGACTGGAAGATACCAAATAATAATATCGAACACGAAACTCGAAAAATAATTTATAAATTATTTTGACATAATTTGGAAAAGAAAAGAATTAGGAATTGATTATGTACATTTAAATTTGTCTAAGTAAAATTTCCACAAGTGTACGGTTCGTTACAAGTTATAAAGTGGACTTTTTGAGTCCAAACATCATCCCATAGAAATTGATTAGATCTAATTCAAATTATCGCGACATTAACCGAAACAAAGAAATTGAAGTGTTGTTGTAATCAAATTATAACTAATGAATTAAATTATGCAAAGATGAATGATTTAACTAAGCTGAATGCAAATCATGTTGAATGTAATTTGGAGTTTTCAAATGTATGATGAATGTACTAGGATCATGAATCCCTATTCTTTTCTAAACCTAGTTCTACACTTTAACACTCGATTAAATCATTGAAGAATCAATGCTCCTAACTTATTTAACAGTCTCTCTCGAGTAAGGTTAAACATATTCCAATATGTCACCCAACTATATCTCTATGACAGATGCGAACATACAAGAATGCATGAGATTATATGAACAATTAACGATTCACATAGAGCATATCGTTATATTTCTATCCCCTATCGGACCCTATGATAATTTATATCGCGTCAAACCTATTCCCCTTCTTTTGAATGCATGAAACAAGCCACCAAACTTACACAATTACGTATACAATAATCATGGAGAAAAAGAAATTCATATAAATCATTCAAATATTCAAAACGTGTTTTTGGTTGTCAAGAATGTAAAATTAAGAATTGAAAATCATATTACATAGTTCATCTAACCTTAGTAAAGAATTAATTTAGCCTAACATGGTAGAATAAAGAAAATCAGAAAAATCAATGAAGAACGACATCACCAATTTTAATTCTTAAATTAAATCTTCGTGTCGTGATGTTATTCTCCTTGTTTATCCTCTTTTTCTCTCTCAAAACTCTTGTGTATCCCCCATCTCCCATTCTCGATGGCTCTAGGGTTTAAATATACAATCATGATATTGTTTCCATGGGTGTTTCAATCAAAATAGAAAACCAGAAAATTCGTCACTTTTTTGTACTATATGACCGCATAGTACACTTCTATGCGGTCGCATACAAGTGTTGGAATGCCTCCTTATTTTTCCTGGAGGTCTCCATGCGACCGCATAGAGATGTTATTCTACAAATTCTTGCGGTTCGGTCCTCAAACTTTGTCACTCCAACCTCGACATCTTTTACCACGTCTTCATCATCCAATGTGTTATTTCCATGCTCAATTTGTTTTCGACATCTTCATGTCTCCACTTCCTCTTCCGGATTATCTTTCGATTATTTGCACATTAGTCTATGAACTTTGATTTTCTTTCAATTTAGTTTTTCCTTTTTTCTCCTAATTTCCTCCATATTCATCAATGTTGTCCTGCAAAACACAAATTTCATCGAATTAAGCTATATTTGAAATAGTTATTAATAAATATCAATGTTTATGGCCTAAAATAAGTGTGTAAAACGCACTTATCAAATTATATTTAATTAATTTGGAGTAGAAAAAATGGAACTAAAGATCTCTATTTATAGATTTTCAATTGGCTTTTTGAATGGTTGCATCTTTTAACATAGACCAAACATTTTCAAATGGTCATGCATTTTTATGATGCACTTCTTAAATAATCACACTAATTTTAAGTAACATGACTCTTTGAATACATCTTTTACAATTGAAGATGCAGGTATTGGAAATATATTCCAATTCATTATAAAATATTACCAGTTATTCCAACAAGAAAATGCTTGGGTATTGATTGTAATAGAGCACAATCCCGAGCAACGCCGCATAAAATATGTTCTTGAAAATTATAAGTATGTGATATCGTAACAGTAGTAAAGTTGATTTCTAGTCCAATGCCGATCCCACGAGGACTGCATTATTAAATACGAAATTGATAAATCTAACATTATATCAATGATCGATTTAGAGAAGATTTTAATGTAAAATTCTAACTTGAGAGCAATGAAACTAAGTTTTTGGTTGAAATTAAGAAAGTTGAGTAGTTAGGATATCAGGATTTCACCATAGTCTAACTTGTATAATTTCATGTTTTTATTTTTAATCATGTAATAGATCCTATTTTCCTAATTTATTTTATAGTGTCTCAAGTATAATTACAACTAATTATAGATCTTTACTCAAATTACATGTATAATCAAGTGCATTAAATAATTAGAAAATCCTCACGCTGTCAAACAAACCATATGGGTACATTTCTACCCCTTATCCAAATTTATGATTTTTGTAGTTTTGGTCTAAAATCACGAATCTCTTCTTTGTCTAATTATGATCCACGAATCATTTAAATGGTGATCAAGCTTTTAAGGAGAATAAATTATACCAACGAATTAAAAATATACTTCGAAATCAAAGCCAAAAAGTAAAAATTAAATCGTTAAAATTATAAACTTAGATACAAATCATTGCGTGAGAAAAAATACAAATAATAATTAGAAGGCATCAATTGGTTTATTAAGAAAAAGAGAAAAATAATAATTAGAAAAAGAGAAAAGAGAAAAATAATAATTAGAAGGCATCAATTGGTTTATTAAGAAAAAGAGAAATATATGAAACCCAATCTAGCACCAGTTTTATTTTCCTTTTTATTAAAATTTTCAAAACTTAGGTTTTTTCTCTTCTGCGTTCTAAGAAAAATCTTCCAACCCTACTGAGTCTGAGATACTAGAAATATATTAATCATTTTTGCCTTGAAAAAAAATCCTCAATTAAGTTAACAAATTTTAAAAAATGAAAAAATAAAAATAAATAAGCAACATGTGACGCACAAGCCTATTCACAAAGCACCTCTCAAATTCAGCCAGATCCGAAATTTTACACCTCAAGTTCCTCAACGTTCATCATTTTTCCATTTTGGCCCCCAAAACTTCCAATATTGGTCATTTGGGTCTTTAACTTGAATTGTCTACTATGCTTTCCAATTATTACATTTCATCGCCAGTCTTCATATTTTTTGCTTACTTTTTTTTATCTTTCTCGACTCTAAAGAACTTCCATGTGTTTCATCCAAGCTTATAATCACTTAAAACACTCAAAATCACTAAAAGTAATAGAAAATCATCATTTCACACTAACAAACACATAAAAGTAAGTGTAGTAAACTTATAAATAGGTATTCTCAGGTTGTATTTCACGATTGTAACATATTCTTGGTAGCATGGTCACAATAGTGAATCCAATTGTGATACCAACTAATGTATGGTAGCACTTGCGAAGCATGAGGAAAAAAAAAAAAAAAACTTCTAGTTTCTATTGATTTACTCATGAATATCAAAAAACTGGATATAAAACACTCATTGATCCAAGACTTTAGACACAAAATCGAGAATACTCAATTGCTCATTTTATTAAATTCCATTTTTAAAAGACTCAAGTGGTCTTATTTGTACAGTGCAATAGAATCCTTTCTATAAGGAAAATTGAAAGTATCGTGTAAAAATCCTAATCTAACATATAAATTAACAAACTACCATAAGAAAAGCTTCATCAACGACAAAAATCTAAAACAAAAAAATCTTGATGAATGACTGAGAAATGAATTATCACTTTTAGATACTAAGAAGTCATGTACTAACATTAATGGATGTAATAAAATGAGCAATTGAGTATTCTCAAATTTTATGGATCCAAGCATGTTTTATATTCAGTTTTTTCGATATTCATGAGTAAATCAATAGAAACTAGAAGCTTTTTTTCCCTCATGCTTCGCAAGTGCTACCATACATTAGTTGGTATCACAATTGGATTCACTCTTGTGAGCATGCTACCAAGAGTTACAATCGTGAAATACAACATGAGAATACCTATTTATAAGTTTACTACACTTACTTTTATGTGTTTGTTAGTGTGAAAGCATGATTTTCTATTACTTTTAGTGATTTTGAGTGTTTTTAAGTGATTTTAGATACTAAGAGATTATGTACTAACATTAATGGATGCAAGTGTAGATTCTAAAATTTCTTAGCTGGGGTAGGTATATGCTTTGAATTTCTAATACTTTTCAATTATAGCGTTCTTTTTTAAAGGCTTTTTATTTAAGCTTTTTATTTTATTGCTTTTAATTTATTTGTCTTTCTATTATTTATCTTGTGAATCGTCGTATTTTATTGTTTTTAGAGAAAGCTGTTTTAATGTGATTTTCTCTAAAAAAAAAAACTCTTCCAAAAAAATATATATTTTCATAAATTAGTTTTCAAAAACTAATTAAGGTACATTTCTCTTGAAATTCTTCTATAAGAATTAAAAGTGAAATTAGAAAACCGGCTAAATGAATCCTTATTAATATGCGAACGAATGTTGAAATTTGATTTTGTATGGAAACATCATTAATTCGTATAGAATGTGGATTTAGATCAACAGATTGGAGAATATGTCGCCATTGTATTAATTTTTTAATCAAAACAAACAAACTGATGGCAGCTCTCATACAAAACTATTCCCACTCTAATCGAAATTGCTTAGTCCTAGTTAAATAAAATGACATAATTAATGAAATAATGGAATAATCAGCCTTAAGCTCATGGCCTTCGTAGATCTTGGACTAAATCACCTACTCGACCTCAATTCAACTGCCATACTCATCATGTACCAAACATTTCTGTAGAGCAAACACAAACGGAAGCAGTAAACCAAGATTCACAAAGACAAAGACAAAATCAAACACCAATACCAAGAGAATCTGATTATTATTTAGAACTCAGAACACAAAATTCATTGTACCATTCTGTACAAACAAACAGCCACAAAAGACCCCAAATCCAAAAGAAATCACACAATGTAGCTACTCAATGGTTCAAGATTACACGGTCAATCTAACCCTCTAAAATCTCAATAGAAGAATCACCAAGATTTATGATTAAAACCAGAAGTTTTAATCAAATACACAAAGAATCGAAAGAGAATACAGAGAAACACGAACAGAAAACCCAGAAGCTTCTCATACACTGAACTAAAGCAGGATGAAAAGTCACGAGAAAAAGAACCACTCCGATGCCTTATAAACTGGGTATCACCACCCTAGATCAGGCTGAAAATCAAGGGATCACAGCAGCACACATGGCACTGTATTGGGCTTGATTTTGGCCAATTTTCCTTGAGTTGTTGGGCAATGTTTTGGATTGTATAAAATCATTTCAGCAATTAGCCAGCCCGTTTCATCATTGCCCTAAATGGATTGAATGCAATTGACATAAATGGCATCACAACCCATCAAATCTCTCCCTTGATGCCAATTTTATAAACAACCAAACACATTAGTCTTCACCAACACCAGCACCAGGAAGAACCAAAAAGCCTGCAGATTGCACAACGTTTAACCAGTATCAATTTTTAGAATTGCAAACAAGATTTAAATTTATCTAGAGGTAGTATCTTTATTCCCATATCAGCGGGATTAAATTGTGTACGAATTTTTTCAAGTAATATAGACTCTTTTTGAACTATATCTCTAATAAAATGCATCTTAACATCTATATGTTTAGTCCTATCATGAAAAACTTGGTTTTTACACAAATGAATAGCACTTTGACTGTCACAATAAACAACAACAGGATTATACAATTTAATTCACTCAACAAGACTATAAGCCATAAAGACTCTTTAATAGCTTCAGTAGCAGCTACATACTCAACTTCTGTAGTAGATAAGGAAACAATATACTGTAATTGAGACTTCCAACTTATGCAAGTATTCCACAAAGTAAACACATATGCAGTTGAACATATGCAGTTGTTGATTTTCTATTATCCTTATTACTAGCATAATCAGAATCCACATATCCCCTTAACACAACTCCCTCTTTACGCAATTTAAAATGCAAACCTAAATATGTGGAACCTTTTAAGTATCTTAAAAGCCAATTAAAACAGTCCAATGTCCAGGACTAGGGTTTGCCATAAACCTACTTAAAATGCTAATAGCATGTGCAACATAATCAGGTCTAGTACACACCATAGTATACATAACAGATTCAACATCATTAACATAAGGCAGTTTTTGCATGTATTTGATAACAGATTCATTATGTGGACATTGTTCTTTACTCAACTTAAAATTACAAGTAAAATGCAAAGTAACCGGCTTAGAATCATGCATAGCAAAGTTAGAAAGCACATTTTTCACATTATCAGATTGAGTTAAAAGAAGAGATTGTTGTGATATATTTCTTTTAAGATCTATTCCTAGAATTCTCCTAGCATGTCCTAAGTCTTTTATTTCAAATT